>JBBPQW010000885.1:0-12187 GCA_038092695.1 Boletus rubropictus | reverse complement strand
TTGGTGTGCTTCAGCTCTTTCTTGTTCTCTTCTCCTCTTTTCTATCCTCGCCAGTAGCTGGTGTACGCTGCAACGGGCTCGGCTAGTGGTGTGTTCGCAAGAGCATAACAGATGTAATGTCATCACATGACAAGTCATGTGGCATCACATGATCAGAGATCACATGGTAGGAGTACAGAGGATGGTCCATGGACTGTGAGGTCTCACGGTCATGTGCAAAAGGAATCAGAAGGATTCTAAGTATGAGGATGGCTCAATCTATAGCATTGCTGCTAGAGACATCATTGCTCTTGTCAAGTACTGATGCTAATGATTATGGTGATACGGTGGAGCCTAGCACTCCAAAGGGTATGGTTTGTCATTGAAGGTGAAGAATATCATATGCCTTCGTGGGGTCGTGAAGGATGTTATGAAGTGTAAAAGAATGACTATTGTCAAGGACAATGTTGGCAATTGGTAAATAAGATAATGGTTAAATATAATTGTTCACTCTATTCACAACAACAATCTGGCCTCTGGATCATGTGATTTGGCTCAGAGGCTGTGGAGTTATGTTTATCTCAAAACAGCAATACCATTGCAACAGTAGTGCATCTATTGGTAGAGAATGTGGAATCTTGTTGAAATACCATCATAAGTGGCAATGTTTGGTCATACAAACAAAGGTGCACATATAAATATTATGTCTGAGTTTGAAATAGTTCACACACTTCTTTATTTCCAACCACATTATCATGAGATCCATTTCTTCTACTTAGAAAAACACCAATCACTCTATGCTTGATCCTGGCCAGTCAGCTCATTCTATTGCCTTCACCACTGGTCTCCATGCCTCTACCATATCCAGGCTCCACTACAAAGAGCATTCTGAGCTTCAGAAGTCTGTTGAAGGTCACCCATCCAAGATTTCTCTACCAATCTTTATCATGCCATCTGTTTTATCTCATCTGGAAAGGCAGAAAATGCTGTCCAGGTGACCAAGACTCTTACCAATGTGGTCAACCAACCCCTCTCTACCACCACAGTATGTTGGCACTTGAAAAAAAAAAAAAAAACTGGTATGAAGGCTATGGTGAAGTCTAAATGTCCCCTTCTATCAGCTAGACATTGCAAGGCTTGCTTGGAATTTGCCAATGCTCATAAGGATTGGACTATAGAGGATGGAGAGAAGGTATTATGGTCTGATGAGACTAAAATCAATTGCCTAGGATCAGATGGGTGAAAATGGGTGCAGAAAAAAGCAGGTAAAGGGCTTAATAATAGATTGGTTGAAGGGACCTTAAAGTTTGAAGGAGGTTCTCTCATAATGTGGGGGTGTATGACTTGGCAGGGAGTTTGCTATGCTGCCAAGATTGATGATAGGATGGATGGAGACCTTTATCTTTAGATTTTGAAGGATGAGCTACTGAATACTCTGCAGTATTATGATCTAGATCCTCCTAACATGAATTTTCAGCAAGATAATGACCTCAAGTATACATGTAAAAAGGTGAAAGAGTGGCTTGGAGAGCAGGAGTTTGGGACTATGATATGGCCAGCACAGTCTCCTGACCTCAACTCCATTTAACATCTCTGGAGTCACCTCAAAAGAAGGCTAGCAGATCAAGAACACTCTTCTAGTGGAATTCATGAGTTATGGGAGAGAGTTCTAGTAGAATGGGAGAGGATACCACTTGAGGAGTGTCAGAAGTTGATTGAAAGCATGCCTAGGAGGGTTGAGGCAGTGCTCAAGGCAAAGGAGGCTATACCAAGTACTAATACCCATTTCATACCAACAGGTGAAAAACTGTTGCAATGGTATTGCTGTTTTGAAATAAACATAAATCCATAGCCTCTGAGCCAAATCATATGATCCAGAGGCCATACTATAGCCAAGAGTGTGTACTTTGTTTGTCTCCACCAAAGCTAAGCAGAATTCCCATGGGTGTTTGTGGTGTGCTGTATGCTGTTATGGTCAAAGAGTATTCTGTGTTACACTTGGACCAAGGAGGTTCAAGCATAGACTTGGCCTTGCTCTCATTTGTTCATTCTAAGTGCACAAAGGCAGCTTAACCCCAGACTGCAACTAAGGATTTGGGTATGGGGGGCTAAGTTAAAAAATCATCGAGGATCAGTCATGAGGAATTAGCAGTATTTCCAAGTAGATCTAGTCTGAGGAGTATGGTACATGGAGTGAGGTTTATATACCTGTATAAACTGAGCATGAACCAAGTTCATAAAGGGAAATAAGAAAATTGTACAACTTGAGGGAAAGTGGCCATTGGCCAAAGATAAGAGATAAAATGGCCATTGGCCAAATAAAAGGTTGTATAATAGAATGTGAAGGAATTTGAAAGAATAAAACATGACCATAGGAACAGCCAAGTGGTTATACACTTCACATATAGTGAGAAATAAAAGAAAAGAATAAAAGAATAGATGAATCATAATATCACCCTTTGTTTAGATGAAAAGTTATCCAACCTTTCCTCATAAGTCAACAAACCTGCTAGCTGGGGAGCCCATAATGTTGGAGATGCCAACATCATCAATGATGTCATCTCCTGGGTCTGACCCAATGGGTGCCAGGGAATGCTGTTGATAGACAGGTTGATATCAACTTCATGAAGAGTGGGAAGAATATGATGATTGGCCAGAAAAGGACAAGGTATTATGATGACAAAGAGGACAGTGTGCTTGGATATGACCTGGTTGGAAGTGAAAACACAGAGGATATTGATATAGGGAGCAGTTTACATGAATGTGGCCCAGTTATCAACAAATGAAACATGCTTCAGGAAAGCATGGGTCTGATGGAGATAGTGGGGCTAGCACAATGGCTCACTGTCAGTCTTCTTTGAAGGATTGGCATTCCAATTGGTCAAGCATTTTGACTTCATCTTTCGTTAAGACTGGTATGATGGCATTGTTAGGGGTAAATCTTCCATGGGGAATAGAAATGGTAGCAGTGGGAGATGGCAATGGGTCTCTATAAGGTGGTAAGGAAATGGAATCTGGGAATGAAGTTCAGTGGAATGGGAGACTGTCAAAGGACCTTTGGCTCAAGAGGTTGTTGAGTATATCCTCTATCCAGAGTTGATCCATCCCAATCAGTAGCTGATCCTCTATCTCATCTCTCACATGTTGAGCCATCTGAATGGCCATCCTGCATGTTCATACAAGCTCTTCTTGTAAGTTGTTTCAGGGTTTGAGTAACTGGACCATGATATGGTCTAAACAAAGGGCAACACACTGGTTTGCTAGGAAGAATCTATAGAAAATGTTCAATGGTGAATTGGTATCTAAGGAATGAGATAAAGGAAGGGCACAGGATGGATCTAGGAGTGATTTTGTCATTGCCTGAAGGTCAATTTCAGGCAAGGGGTTTTTGAGCTTGTGGGCATATTGGTGTTTGAGTCTGGTGTTCATGTTGGTGGTTTCAGTTCAAGGATGGGATGATGGGAACAACTGTGAATGTGCCTTTTTATAGGCTTTCAGCAATCTCAATGCATTATCTAAGGAACTTTCTGGTTCCCATAAGTTGTCAGCCAACAGGTATTCTTTCCACTTGATTAGGAATTTCTGTTGGGTTGGGATTCCTTTATGACTAAGGATTGCTTCTATTTCATATTCTTCTTCTCCATCAATAAGGTCAGGTGGCAGTTGTTTGAAATTCAGGCCATGTACATCATTCTCATAATAGGGAGATAAGAGGAAAGTGTGAAATGTGGGGTGGATCTTCCATGTTTTAGGGAGTCAGAGTTAGTAGGTGATTGGGAATAGGACTTTCATTATCATGAAGTGTCCTTCCTATTTTGTGGTGAATTTCAGATTGTTGATATGGCACTTTAGGTTACACACCTCTAGCCATACCTTATCTCCTTTGGCAAAGGGGGTGAAAGAGTGTTAGTTTCTTTTCTTCATTGTCATCTGGGCTAGCTCATGTGTGGCCAATGCTTTGTCTTGGGCTGCAGAGAACTGTTTCAGGCAGTTTTCCACTGTAGGGAAGTTCATGTTGGATATGATGATGGGGAGTGATTAGGATTTGTATTCCATTATTAGGAAAAACAGGGATTGTCTGATTGTGGAGTGAGGTTGGTGGTTATGCATGAATTCTGCCATAGGGATCTTCTCTGCCCATGAGGTTGGGTTTGTTCTATAGTAGATCCATAGGTAGGTTTCAATCTTCTAATTTACTTGCTCTATTTCTCTGTCTGTTTGAGGGTAATATGCTATAAATAAGGCAAGATCATATCTGAAGAGTCATTCCAGTTCTTTTGCAAAGGCAGAGGTAAACTGTGGTCCTCAATCTGAAATAATTTTTTCATAAAGGCCAAAATAAGTGTAGACCTTTTCATAAAACAGGGCCACAATGCTGGCTGAGTTGATCATTTTCTTCATGGGGCAAAGGATTACCCCCTTTATAAGCCTGTGGTTAACCACAACCAACAGTGAGTTGTAATTATGGAATAGGGGGAGGTCAGTTATCAAGTCACAGGACATCTGTTGGAAGGATCTGGATGTATGAGAGGAAATCAGATTTAGGGGTGCCATGGTTGGGTGGGTATTGGTCTTGTTCTGCTGGCAGATAGCACAGCCATCAATGTATTTTCTAACATAGGCAGCCAAGCCAGGTCACCAATATTCTTGGGCAACTAGTTGTCATGTTTTCAAGTAGCTGGGGTATCCAGCGGTATCATGATCATGGTTTTGGAAGACAATGGCATGTCAGTGATCAGAAGGAATATAGACCCTGTTTTGGTATGTGAGAATTCTGGTATCATATTTCCAATCAGAGAGTTTGTCATGAAGGAAAGGTGGGACTTCCTCCATGCATCATAGAGCCATGAGGACAATAGGGTCATCGGATGTGAAAAAGCAAATCTTATCCTATAAGGCAAGGTCTATAAGGTTAACAAAAACTGACTAGGAAAGGAAGGTTATTGCTGAGTTGTCATCATCATGGGAAGGTATTAGATCAGGTCATCAGAGGAGAGCATCAGATCTGGATAGAAGTTTTCTGAGTACATGCATCATTTGAAAATTGTAGTCCACAAGGTCTAACAACCATTGCACTTGTCTTCTATTCAGGTTTTGCAGTTTTCTGAAATATGTGAGGTTTTTATGATCAGTGAAAATTGTTACTTTATGTGGCATTCCTTGTAGGTAATGGCACCACATCTTCAATGCTTGTATAACAGCAAGCAATTCTCTGTCAAAGATGTCATAATTTCACTCTGCTAATGTGAAGATCTGTGAAATATAGGTACATGGGTGCCATTCTCTGTTCATGTCCATTTGTAGTAGTATGCCTCTGGTTGCATACTTGGAGGCATTGGTCACAATGGTGAATGGTCATTTAAGGTCTGGTATAGCCAGCACCAGTTCTTTAGTAAAGATCTTCTTTAGCTTATTGAAGGCATCTCCATGTTGTGGTCCCCATTCCCAGGGGTGGTTCTTCTTTATTAGGTCAAAGAGGGATCTGGCAATGTCAGAATAGTGGGGTATGAATCATCTGTAGAAGTTAGCAAATCCAAGAAATGATCAAATGTTTTTCACTTTTGTCAGTGTCGGCCAGTTTTCAATCCCCTTTACCTTGAATGGGTCCATAGCGATGTGTCCCTGCTTGATAATCATCCCAAGATATTCAACTTCAGTATAGTTGAAGTGGAATTTTTCAAGCTTTAGGCAAAGGTTGAGTTCTTTTATGTGTGCTAAGATGCATCATGTTCATTCTTTATGTGTCATTATATCCCCTGAGAAGATTAACAGGTCATCCATATAAATCACAAGCCATCCTTCTGCTATCATATTCCTGAATAAATCATTCATGAATCTTTAAAAGGTGGGAGGTGAGTTCAAAAGACCAAAGAACATTATGTTTGGCTCATAAAGCCCTTTGTGAGTAATGAAAGTGGCTTTCTATTGGTCACCATCCTTGATCCTAATGTTGTTATATCCCCATCATATGTTAAACTTGGTGTATACATTCGCATCTTTTAGTTTATCAATGAGTTCAGAAATCAGTGGGAGAGGGTAGGCATCTTTGATCATGTGTTCATTAATGTATCTGTAGTCTTGGCATGGCTGTAAACTGCTGTCCTTCTTCTTAACAAAAAAGAAGGGGAATGCCTGAGGGGATTTCAAGGGTCATATCTTTCCAGTTTGTAGGTTTTCTTTAATGAAGGCTTCTATAGCCTTTTGTTCATTGAAAGATAGCAGGTATAATTTTGCTACCTTGGGAACAAAAGAGTCATCCAGATTTATTGGGTGGTCATAAGGTCATGAAGGAGAAACATGATCTGTAGCCTCCTTTTCAAAGATCATTCTGAATTCTTCATACCCCTTTGAAAGTGTTGGTTTTGGCTTCATCTTTTCAGCTTCTTTGGCAAGTTTCGTCACTGCTGTATATGCATGGAGCCATTGTGCTCATCAGTGTTGAGGAAGTTATTCCACACTTAGGAGTATTCTTCATTCTTCGTTGGTATGCTTCTTCATTCATTTCATTATTCATTTGGAGGTCATGAATCTGCAAAAGTTAAGGACTTTCCTCATGTCTCCATCTAAGGATCTGAAACCTTTGTCTCCTTGTTCAGTATCATCAAGTTCTTCAATCTTGTTCAGAGATGAGGTGTCAATCTTTTCCAGCACAAGTTAGGCTACTTGATCTCCAGCATTTATTTTGACTTCATCTTTCAAGTGATTGAACAGTAGGACTTTTACAGGTTCTCTGTAGTTGGGATCGATTACTCCTTCTCTGGTTTGGATCATGTGCTTAGTAGCCAGTCCACTTTGGGGAGCTATTCATCCATAGGTTCCTTTCAGAAGACATATGGCTATCTTTGTATCAATTAGTTCCTTGCCCAGGGCAGGAATTGTCATTGGTTCAGCAGCATATAGATTGTGTTCTGCTGCATGCTCAGATCATTTTGTAGGGATCTTTGCAGTTGTCACTAACTTTTTGATTTTAAACTTGGAAGTTTTAACCAAGTAGATATATCATTGCCAAGGTTTCTGCTGGAGGGATGATTTGGTCTGGTAGAATTCAGAGAATAAGTCATGTGAATCATGGATGTTGATGGTCCCTTTCTTCCAGTCAATTATTGGGTTAACTGATCAAAGCCAAGGCATTCCCAATATTGCTTTCTGTCATCCATAGTTCATTAGGTAGAACCTTCCCTTCATAATGATGTTATTGGTTCAAAAGTATAGAGTCATCTGATAGAAGATGTCTCCATTTTTGTTCTTGGTGGCATTGATGTTCTGTACTGTCATAGGATGGAGCAGTTTTTCAATCAGGAGTTAGTGTCATTTCACAAAACTCCAGTCTAGGCAGGAGATTTTGGCCCCACAATTAATGAGGGCTCAGGTTTCAATGTCTTTCTTATTCTGTCCTATAGTCATAAATTGGATCAGAACTCATAATCCATTTTTGTTTTGATTGGCTATTAATACAGGAGCACAGGAGAGTTAGGAAAGTACTTGTATTGAGGAAGTCCTCCCATCTAAAAACCCTTTTGTTTCATTGTGGAGATGCAGGTTATTTGTACAGCCTTTTTGTCATTGCTTTCTTCAGCATTCACTTCATCTCCAGAGTCTGAGGACTCTTCTTTCTTCTTAACTCACCTCATAGCTTTTACTGAATCCTTCTTCTTCTTTTTGTTAGGACTCTCATCTTTTCCCTTTCTTTTTCTTACTTGATACTTGTACTATACCATCTTATCTTATCGCACAGCCACTAGGGCTAGGGCTCATGATGTCATAGATAGTCTAGGTCATTCCATAGCCAGCCCTTAATTGGCCCATGTGCATTCCTTAGGTAGAATATAAGTGTCAGAACCATTAAATTCCTATTACATTTCTTTCGCTTTCTCTGATCTTATCTTATCTTATCGCACAGCCACTATCTTATCTCACCCCTTACCCTAGAATGTTCCACACCATTCCATGCCTCTCCTAAAGTGGTCTGTGTACTCAATCCTGCAGTATATAAGTAGTCAATCGAGTAGATTGTACTTTTCTCATGTTTGGAATTCAGTTCCTTAGGGCATCACAGTTTGTGTGTGCTCACCTGACATAATTCCAAACGTATCCCTTTCCTTGCTTGCTCGCTGTCATTCACGACGAGCTTGCAACCTCTTCAACCTTTTACCTTTTCACATACCCTTTGACCTAGAGCTGGTCAAGCCGTTCGCTCCCACTCTCAAAACCTGAGCGTGACGTTACCACTTTGGTAGCGCCCTCACAAGCCCACCCTCCTACTCTCGGTGCTGTCAAGCCCACACACCCAATCTTGCCTATCCTTCTTTATTCAAGAGGTGATAGTTATCCCCACCGATAGGCAAAAAGTCTAAGTTCTCTACTTCTTCCCCACAACCCTGGTCGAGTGCACCTCACATGAAACCACCCCACCTTCCAGACACCATCCCTCTTTGGGTATCATGTCTGCATCAGCCATCGCGTACAGCGGCTAGTGCTCATACACTTGACATACAACGGTAAACCACCGTTATTTGGTTGATACACTCTCGCTCTGAGTTATACAAGCGGATACTGGTATTGCCGACCCCTTACCCGTGCTAGGGCTGCCGAGGCATCTAGGAATAGACGAAACATCTGGTCCCCCCGTTACGAGCCCTTGGGTAGACTCATCGCTAAACCAGCGTTATCTGGTTGTTCTACACCGGTATAACTGTCTATCAAGTTTTTTAAAACTTTTGGTCTATAAAAAGTTTTAATCCGCGGATGCCATCTACCCTCAAGCGGTAAGAAGAAGCTTCAAGGAGACCATCAAAGAACAAAGAGTTTTGTTTTATGCCCCAACCCTACTCCCACACTCGCTCTCGATCACTGGTAAAGAATTCTAATCCGGAATCAGTGAGCTCGGAGACCGCGTCCCCAACAGCTCAATCACCCACACCATCTGCTCCATCTACGCCCACAATGTCGACCACTCTCTTATCCACTGGCCCTCCCCGATATAATGACGAGAGTCTCCCATTCGCGACTAGATACACGGATTGGTTAAACCATTACAACGCCGATGCCTTTACACACGCCGTCCCACCAGAACCGCTGACCACCATCCAATACCAGGCTATGAGAGCCATGGAGCAGACCCGGACCACTCCCACCCAGCAGAACCCTCGCCGAAGCAAGGGAAAGAAACCACTATATCAGATGGGTAATAGTGAGGACGACTCAGAGGAAGAGGAGCAGCCCACTGCTGAGCGCGGAGCGCTAAGACCTCAGTCGCCACAGCTTTCCTATGGCCCTAAGCTAGGAAAAAGCTATATCTCCAAGCCATTCATCTTTAAAGGAGAGAAAAGCAAGTTTAAACCCTGGACCATCGCCTTGCGCAACTACTTCCTAGGGTTTGACCCGGCTCCCTTGGATCATCAAAGGATAATGATGACTCTGAGCTTCATGGGAGGAGAGGAAGAAAATTCCGCGACTCGCTTTGTGAATTTGTATTTCAAAGGCAGGCTCAGTTTAGACAGCTGGATGCAGTTCCAGGATATCCTCGATGAGCAGTTCAGGCCTGCTACCACCAAGCGAGAGGCCTACAAAAAATTGATGCACTTGAAGCAGGGTGCTAGCTCGGTTGAAGAAATCTTCAACCAGATGACCCAGTTGATGGCAGAGGCTGGGATGACCCACAATCAAGAGTTCGACGAAACTCTACTAAGGATCTGCCAACAGGGCATTAGAGAGGATATCTTAGCATTTGCAGAACAAGGAACACCTAGTCTTGCGTTCTCAACCTCCCTGACGAAATGGGAGAGACATTTACAAATGGCTGAAGCAGCTATTCAAGCATGAAAATTGCGTAAGACGTATAACCCCCCGAGAATGCAATTTAATTCGAATTGGAGGAACAGGACCAATGCAGCTACCGGTCCCAACCCCATTCGAGCCAACAATGTACCCCAGGCTCCGCAACAGCCCAGAGCTTTGCAAGCTCCAACATCGAATCCTGGTCAAGCAGGAACATTTGGAGGAAGCGGTATCCCTATGGATATTGGGGAGGCACGTGCCAAAGGGTTATGTTTCAAATGCGGAGAAAAATGGCCGTGCGCCAAACATCCTCCGAAAAACCCTCTGCGACGGATGTGATGTGCTGTCTTCAGAGGAGTAAAAGTTTTCTACCAGACCGATGAGGAGCTCACAAATTCGATCAAGCAGATCGAAACAGACGAGCAGGGTTTTATGCAAGGTGAGTAGGGAACAGCCGCCCTAACTTGCCAAAGGACAAAGTTATCTCAGAATGTAGTTCACCGGTAGTACCAATGCTTGATAATAGCAATAGATTTGCCATTCTCCCTTGTGAAACTACGAGTGAAACTGAGTCAAAGGCTGAAACCCCAGCGATAAAAATATTAAAAAAGGAAAAGAAAGAGACAGTTTTGGGTAAACCTAGGAAAACCCCCCGGACCGATGACGAGGTCCTCGAAACAATAAAAGAGGAAAAAGAACGAGGAATCCTTGAAGTTGTCTGAACTGACTGATCAATTCCTCTACCAAAGCGAGGATCCCCTGGTGCGGCAGGGTACGATCTGTACGCCGGAGAGGATGCGATTGTGCCAGCTAGAGGGCAAGCCCTAGTAAGCACCAAGATGAGTTTCGCCATTGAGAAGGGCCATTACAGCCATATAGCTCCAAGATCAGGACTCACCGTAAAAGCCTCCATTGCCACAGGGGCTGGAGTGATCGACCCATGGACAGTAAGGTGGATGCGATGCCAAATTCGCAACAGTGAAGAGAGGGCAGCAGAACACCTGAAGTCCTTCGTTCACCATGAGAGACATCTCAAGGTGACAAAAGAGCTCATATGAGACTTCCGAAAATTGTCGGAAAACGAACTAGACCTATACCTGAGGGATCTACAAAGAAAGCCGAAACATAAGGGAGCATCCGAGCGAAGAAGACACAAAAACTCACTCAAAATCCCTGTCGTGATTCACACCAATGATGGACAAGATCTCGATGTTAAAGCGTTGATCAACTCAGGGTGCACAGGTTCTGCCATTGACAAAGAATTTGTAGCAGAAAAGGGGATTAAAACAAATAAACTCCCGATACCAGTGAGAGTATATAATGCTGATGGCTCCCTCAATAAAGCTGGACAAATCACTGAGTATGTTGTCGTCGAATTAAGAGTAGCCGACCACAATGAGAAAATTGCCCTATCTGTTACAAGTCTCGGAACGAACACCGTGTTCCTTGAACATGACTGGCTTCGAATCCACAACCCACAAATCAACTGGCCCACGGGCAAGATCAAATTTCGATGTGAAAACGATCACATACCGAAGCTAGTAGATGACGAGGAAGAAGAAGAGGAACACGAAGAAGTCAAACGCTCCAATGGCGACAGACTCTTCCAGTTTGATCTCGATTGGCTATTTAGAAACACTGCCACCAAGATTGCAGCTAAAGAATTCACTGCAAAGAAAAAGAAAACCTTAGAGGAGGTATCACCTTCCTATGTACATGAGTTTGCAGATGTCTTCACAAAAGAATCGTTCGACGAACTTCCACCATGACAACCTTGGAATCACGCAGTCGAACTCCTACCAGGAGAACATATGGTCGATTGCAAAACCTATTCCCTAGGACCAGGTGAACAGAAGGAGTTGGACGATTTCCTGGAAGAAAACCTAAAGAGCGGTCGCATCCGCCCATCAAAAAGTCCCTTTGCCTCCGCTTTCTTCTTTATTAAGAAGAAAGATGGACGACTTCGTCCTGTTCAGGACTATCGGAAGCTAAACGCAATTACCATATGCAACCGATATCCGTTACCCCTTATCAACGAGTTGGTAGACAAACTTAAATCTGCCAAGTATTACACCAAATTCGATGTGAGATGGGGGTACAACAACGTGAGGATGAAAGAAGGAGATGAGTGGAAAGCAGCTTTCCATACCAATAGAGGCCTATTCGAACCCCTTGTAATGTTCTTTGGGTTGACAAACTCACCCGCTACATTCCAAACAATGATGAATTCGTTGTTTAAAGAGTTAATCGACCAAGGGGTCGTAGTGGTGTACATCGACGATATCATGATCTTCACCAAAACCTTAAAAGAACATTGTCATATCGTCAAAGAGGTTCTTGAAATACTACGGAAAGAACATTTATATCTACGGCATGATAAGTGTGACTTCGAGGTCAGTGAAACGGAGTTTCTGGGCATTATTGTATCCCA
>JBBPQW010000884.1:0-12194 GCA_038092695.1 Boletus rubropictus | reverse complement strand
TACTAGTGCCAGTTGTGATGGTCTTTACCAAATGGGATGCTCTTGTGGCACAGACTTTCCAGTTTGCAGACTTGGCACTGCCTTATGAGGAACAACTTGTGGGGCAAAGGAGGCATGCTGAAGAGATTTTTGCTGAGATAAATATATGGGGGGATCTATGCAGTATGAAATTTCCTCCAAAGGCATTTGTCAAATTGGAAGGTCTGCACATGTGGTTCTAGTTGTTTCCTACTCTGCTGATTATATTATCAGGGATGGATAGATCTGATGCAGGATGTAGCCTGTTGTTAGAAGAGACTGCAGCTGCATTGAGTGAAGCATCATTGCAGATGCTGTTAATTACAGCACAAGAGAAGAATATCTTGCTATGCATTGAATATGCAGTCAAATAGTAAGTAAAAATTGTTGAGCATAAAGAAATGTATATATTAATGCTATATAGTACCTTGGTGCCTTATGTGGACTACGGGGCCACAAGTAAGAAAGAATATAACCTGTGTAGAGCATTGATGAGCTGGTTTCCACATACAAAGGTAAGATTTTGAGTTGGTCAGAAGTTCATTCAAATAAAATGATTCAATTACATTATTGGATGGCTAGGTAATTGTTATGAGATAAAATTGGAAAAGAGTTCACTGATTGGTCATTTTATTTCATTTATAAAGAGAGTAGGTGATATAATATGCAATGAGGTATAATGAACTCACATCAATTGATCACCATGCCTTCTGCTGCTCTTCCATTGATAGGAAGTAAGTGGTTTGATGTAGATTTGAAATGAAAATCCTGCTGAACACCATGCCTTCTGCTGCTCACTCATTGATAGGCAGTAAGTGGTCTGATGTGGATTTGAAATGAGAATCCTGCTGATCACCATGCCTTCTGCTGCTCTCTCATTGATAGGAAGTAAGTGTTCTGATGGGGATTTGAACTAAGAATCCTGCTGATAACCATGCCTTCTGCTGCTCTCCTATTGATAGGAAGTAAGTGGTCTGATGTGGATTTGAATGGGAATCCTGCTAATCACCATGCCTGCTGCTGCTCTCCATTGATAGCTTGTAAGTGGTCTAATTTGGATTTGAAATAAGAATCCTGCTGATCACCATGCCTTCTTTTGCTCTCCCATTGATAGAGAGTAAGTGGTCTGATGGAGATTTGAAATGAGAATCCTGCTAATCACCATGCCTTCTGCTCTCCCATTGATAGGCAGTAAGTGGTCTGATGTAGATTTGAAATGAGAATCCTGCTGATCACCATGCCTTCTGCTGCTCTCCCATTGATAGAAAGTAAGTGGTCTGGTGTGGACTTGAAATGAGAATCCTGCTGATCACCATGCCTTCTGCTACTCTCCCATTGATAGGAAGTAAGTGGTCTGATGTGGATTTGAAATGAGAATCCTGCTGATCACCATGCCTTCTGCTGCTCTTCCATTGATAGTTTGTAAGTGGTCTGATGTGGATTTGAAATAAGAATCCTACTAATCACCAAGCCTTCTGCTGCTCTCCCATGGATAGAGAGTAAGTGGTCTGATGTGGATTTGAAATGAGCATCCTGCTGCTCACCATGCCTTCTGTTGCTCTCCCATTGATAGAGAGTAAGTGGTCTGATGTGGATTTGAAATGAGAATCCTGCTGATCACCATGCCTTCTGCTGCTCTCCCATTGATAGTCTGTAAGTGGTCTGATGTGGATTTGAAATGAAAATCCTGCTGATCACCATGCCTTTCACTGCTTTCCCATTGATAGTCTGTAAGTGGTCTGATGTGGATTTGAAATGAGAATCCTGCTGATCACCATGCCTTCTGCTGCTCTCCCATTAATAGCTTGTAAGTGGTCTGATGTGGATTTGAAATGAGAATCCTGCTGATTATCATGCCTTCTGCTGCTCTCCCATTGATAGGAAGTAAGTGATCTCATGTGGATTTGAAATGAGAATCCTGCTGATTACCATGCCTTCTGCTGCTCTTCCATTAATAGGAAGTAAGTGGTCTGATGTGGATTTGAAATGAGAATCCTGTTGATCACCATGCCTTCTGCTACAATTCCATTGATAGGAAGTAAGTGGTCTGATGTGGATTTGAAATGAGAGTTGTGCTGATCACTATGCCTTCTACTACTCTCCCACTGATAGTTGGTAAGTGGTCTGATGTGGCTTTGAAATGAGAATCCTGCTGATCACCACACCTTCCACTACTCTTCTATTGATAGTCTGTAAGTGATCTGATGTGGATTTGAAATGAGAATCCTGCTGATCACCATGTCTTCTGCTGCAATTCCATTGATAGGAAGTAAGTGGTCTGATGTGGATTTGAAATGAGAGTTGTGCTCATCACCATGCCTTCTGCTGCTCTCCCACTGATAGTTTGTAAGTGGTCTGATGTGGATTTGAAATGAGAATCCTGCTGATTACTATGCCTTCTGCTGCTCTCCCAATGATAGAGAGTAAGTGGTCTGATCTGGATTTGATATGAGAATCCTGCTGATCACCATGCCTTCTGCTGCTCTCCCATTGATAGGAAGTAAGTGGTCTGATGTGGATTTGAAATGAGAATCCTGCTGATCACCATGCCTTCTGCTACACTCCCATTGATAGAGAGTAAGTGGTTTGATGTGGATTGAAATGTGAATTCTGCTGATCACCATGCCTTCTGGTGCTCTCCCATTGATAGACAGTAAGTGGTCTAATATGGATTTGAAATGAGAATCCTGCTGATCACCATGCCTTCTGCTGCTCTTCCACTGATAGTTTGTAAGTGGTCTGATGTGTATTTGAAATCAGAATCCTGCTGATCACCATGCCTTCTGCTGCTCTTCCATTGATAGGAAGTAAGTGGTCTGGTGTGGATTTGAAATGGGAATCCTGCTGATCACCATGCCTTCTGCTGCTCTCCCATTGATAGGATGTAAGTGGTCTTATGTGGATTTGAAATGAGAATCCTGCTGATCACCATGCCTTCTGCTGCTGTCCCATTAATAGCTTGTAAGTGGCCTGATGTGGATTTGAAATGAGAATCCTGCTAACCACCATGACTTCTGCTGCTCTTCCATTGATAGGCAGTAAGTGGTCTAATGTGGATTTGAAATGAGAACCCTGCTGATCACCATGCCTTCTGCTACTCTCCCATTGATAGACAGTGAGTGGTCTGATGTGGATTTGAAATGAGAATCCTGCTGATCACCATGCCTTCTGCTGCTCTTCCATTGATAGGAAGTAAGTGGTCTGATGTGGATTTGAAATGAGAGTCCTGCTGATCACCATGCTGTCTACTGCTCTCCCACTGATAGTTTGTAAGTGGTCTGATGTGGATTTGAAATGAGAATCCTGCTGATCACCATGCCTTCTGCTGCTCTCCCATTGTTAGCTTGTAAGTGGTCTGATGTGTATTTGAAATGAGAATCCTGCTAACCACCATGACTTCTGCTGCTCTTCCATTGATAGGTAGTAAGTGGTCTAATGTGGATTTGAAATGAGAATCCTGCTAATCACCATGCCTTCTGCTCTCCCATTGATAGGCAGTAAGTGGTCTGATGTGGATTTGAAATGAGAATCCTGATAATCACCATGCCTTCTGCTGCTCTCCCATTGATAGGAAGTAAGTGATCTGATATGGATTTGAAATGAGAATCCTGCTGATCACCATGCCTTTTGCTGCTCTTCCATGGATAGGAAGTAAGTGGTCTGATGTGGATTAAAAATGAGAATTCTGCTGATCCTCATGCCTTTTGCTGCTCTCCCATTGATAGGCAGTAAGTGCTCTGATGTGGATTTGAAATGAGAATTCTGCTGATCACCATGCCTTCTACTGCTCTCCCATTGATAGGCAGTAAGTGGTCTGATGAGGATTTGAAATGAGAATCCTGCTGATCACCATGCCATCTGCTGCTCTCCCATTGATAGGATGTAAGTGGTCCGATGTGGATTTGAAATGAGAATCCTGCTAATCACCATGTGTTCTGCTTCTCTCCCACTCATAGTTTGTAAGTGGTCTAATGTAGATTTGAAATGAGAATCCTGCTGATCACCATGCCTTCCACTGTTCTCCCATTGATAGGCAGTAAGTGGTCTGATGTGGATTTGAAATGAGAGTCCTGCTGATCACCATGCCTTCTGCTGCGCTCCCATTAATAGGAAGTAAGTGGTCTGATATGGATTTGAAATGAGAATCCTACTGAGTACCATGCCTTCTGCTACTCTCCCATTGATAGGCAGTAAGTGGTCTGATGTGGATTTGAAATGAGAATCCTGCTGATCACCATGCCTTCTGCTGCTCTTGCATTGATAGGCAGTAAGTGGTCTAATATGGATTTGAAATGAGAATCCTGCTGATCACCATGCCTTCTGCTGCTCTTCCATTGATAGAGAGTAAGTGGTCTGATGTGGATGTGAAATGAGAGTCCTGCTGATCACCATGCCTTCTGCTGCTCTCCCATTAATAGGAAGTAAGTTGTCTGATGCAGATTTGAAATGAGAATCCTGCTGATCACTATGCCTTCTGCTGCTCCTCCATTGATAGGCAGTAAGCAGTCTGATGTGGATTTGAAATGAGAATCCTGCTGATCACCATGACTTCTGCTGCTCTCCCATTGATAGGCAGTAAGTGGTCTAATGAGGATTTGAAATGAGAATCCTGCTGATCACCATGCCTTCTGCTGCTTTCCTATTGTCCTATTGATAGAGAGTAAGTGGTCTGATGTGGATTTGAAATGAGAATCCTGCTGATCACCATGCCTTCTGGTGCTCTCTCATTGATAGTTTGTAAGTGGTCTGATGAGGATTTGAAATGAGAATGCTGCTGATCACCATGCCTTCTGCTGCTCTCCTATTGATAGGAAGTAAGTGGTCTGATGTGGATTTGAAATGAGAATCCTGCTGATCACCATGCCTTCTGCTGCTCTCCCATTGATAGAAAGTAAGTGGTCTAATGTGAATTTGAAATGAGAATTCTGCTGATTACCATGCCTTCTGCTGCTCTCTCACTCATAGTTTGTAAGTGGTCTGATGTGGATTTGAAATGAGAATCCTGCTGATCATCATGCCTTCTGCTGCTCTCCCATTGATAGAGAGTAAGTGGTCTGATGTGGATTTGAAATGAGAGTGCTGCTGATCACCATGTCTTCTGCTGCTCTCCCATTGATAGAGAGTAAGTTGTCTGATATGGATTTGAAATGAGAATCCTGCTGATCACCATGTCTTTTGCTACTTTTTCATTGATAGGAAGTAAGTGATCTGATGTAGATTTGAAATGAGAATCCTGCTGTTTACCATGCATTTTTCTGCTCTTCCATTAATAGGTTGTAAGTGGTATGATGTGGATTTGAAATGAGAGTCCTGCTGATCACCATGCCTTCTGCTGCTCTCCTGTAAATAGCTTGTAAGTGGTCTGATATGGATTTGAAATGAGAATCCTGCTGATCACCATGCCTTCTGCTACTCTCCCATTGATAGGCAGTAAGTGGTCTGATGTAGATTTGAAATGAGAATCCTGCTGATCAACATGCCTTCTGCTGCTCTCACATTTATAGAAAGTAAGTGGTCTGATGTGGATTTGAAATGAGAATCCTGCTGATCAACATGCCTTCTGCTGCTCTCCCATTGATAGCTTGTAAGTGGTCTGGTGTGGATTTGAAATGAGAATCCTGCTGATCACCATGCCTTCTGCTGCTCTCCCATTGATAGGAGGTAAGTGGTCTGATGTGGATTTGAAATGAGAATCCTGCTGATCACCATGCCTTCTGCTGCTCTTTCATTGATAGGAAGTAAGTGGTCTAATGTGGATTGGAAATGAGAATCCTACTGATCACCATGCCTTCTGCTGCTCTTCTAATGATAGAGAGTAAGTGGTCTGATGTGGATTTGAAATGAGAATCCTGCTGATCACCATGCCTTCTGCTGCTCTCCCATTGATAGGCAGTAAGTGGTCTGATGTGGATTTCAAATGAGAATCCTGCTAATCACCATGCCTTCTGCTGCTCTCCCATTGATAGCAAGTAGGTGGTTTGATGTGGATTTGAAATGAGAATCCTGCTGATCACCATGCATTCTGCTGCTCTGTCATTGATAGAAAGTAAGTGGTCTTATATGGATTTGAAATGAAAATCCTGCTGATCACCATGCCTTTTGCTGCTGTCCCATTGATAGAGAGTAAGTGCTCTGATGTGGATTTGAAATGAGAATCCTGCTGATCACCATGCCTTCTGCTGCTCTCCCACTGATAGTTTGTAAGTGGTCTGATGTGGATTTGAAATGACAATCCTGTTGATCATCATGCCTTCTGCTGCTCTCCCATTGATAGGCAGTAAGTGGTCTGATGTGGATTTGAAATAAGAGTGCTGCTGATCACCATGCCTTCTGCTGCTCTCCCATTAATAGGAAGTAAGTGGTCTGATGTGGATTTGAAATGAGAATCCTGCTGATCACCATGCCTTTTGCTGCTCTCCCATTCATAGGAAGTAAGTGGTCTGATGTGGATTTGAAATGAGAATCCTGCTGATCACCATGCCTTCTGGTGCTCTCCCATTGATAGGAAGTAAGTGATCTGATGTGGATTTGAAATGAGAATCCTGCTGATCACCATGCCTTCTGCTGCTCTTCCATTGATAGGCAGTAAGTGGTCTAATGTGGATTTGAAATGAGAGTCCTGCTGATCACCATGCCTTCTGCTGCTGTCCCATTAATAGCTTGTAAGTGGTCTGATGTGGATTTGAAATGAGAATCCTGCTGATCACCATGCCTTCTGCTGCTCTCCCATTGATAGGAAGTAAGTGGTCTGATATATATTTGAAATGAGAATCCTGCTGATCACCATGCCTTCTGCTGCTCTTCCATTGATAGGCAGTAAGTGTTCTGATGTGGATTTGAAATGAGAATCCTGCTGATCACCATGCCTTCTGCTGCTCTCCTATTGATAGGATGTAAGTGGTCTGATTTGGATTTGAAATGAGAATCCTGCTTATTATCATGCCTTCTGCTGTTCTCCCATTAATAGGAAGTAAGTGGTCTGATGTGGATTTGAAATGAGAATCCTGCTGATTACCATGCCTTCTGCTGCTCTCCCATTAATAGGCAGTGAGTGGTCTGATGTGGATTTGAAATGAGAATCCTGCTAATCACCATGCCTTCTGCTGCTCTCTCATTAATAGCTTGTAAGTGGTCTGATGTGGATTTGAAATAAGAATCCTGCTGATCACCATGCCTTCTGCTGCTCTTCCATTGATAGGAAGTAAGTGGTCTGATGTGGATTTGAAATGAGAATCCTGCTGATCACCATGACTTCTGCTGCTCTCCCATTGATAGCTTGTAAGTGGTGTGATGTGGATTTGAAATGAGAATCCTACTGATCACCATGCCTTCTGCTGCTCTCCCATTGATAGGAAGTAAGTGGTCTGATGTGGATTTGAAATGAGAATCCTGCTAATCACCATGCCTTCTGCTGCTCTTCCATTGATAGGAAGTAAGTAGTCTGATGTTGATTTGAAATGAGAATCCTGCTGATCACCATGCCTTCTTCTGCTCTCCCATTGATAGTCTGTAAGTGGTCTGATATAGATTTGAAATGAGAATCCTGCTAATCACCATGCCTTCTGCTGCTGTCCCATTGATAGAAAGTAAGTGGTCTGATGTGGATTTGAAATGAGAATCCTGCTGATCACCATGCCTTCTGCTGCTCTCCCACTGATAGTTTGTAAGTGGTCTGATGTGGATTTGAAATGAAAATCCTGCTGATCACCATGCTTTCTGCTGCTCTCTGATTGATAGAGAGTAAGTGGTCTGATGTGGATTTGAAATGAGAGTGCTGCTAATCACCATGCCTTCTGCTGCTCTCCTATTGACAGAGAGTAAGTGGTCTGATATGGATTTGAAATGAGAATCCTCCTGATCATCATGCATTTTGCTACTCTTACATTGATAGGAAGTAAGTGGTCTAATGTGGATTTGAAATGAGAGTCCTGCTGATCACCATGCCTTCTGCTGCTCTTCCATTAATAGGTTGTAAGTGATATGATGTGGATTTGAAATAAGAGTCCTGCTGATCACCATGCCTTCTGCTGCTCTCCTATTAATAGCTTGTAAGTGATCTGATGTGGATTTGAAATGAGAATCCTGCTGATCACCATGCCTTTTGCTACTTTCCCATTGATAGGCAGTAGGTGGTCTGATGTAGATTGGAAATGAGAATCCTGCTGATCACCATGCCTTCTGCTGCTCTTACATTGATAGCTTGTAAGTTGTCTGAGGTGGATTTAAAATGAGAATCCTGCTGATTATCATGCCTTCTGCTGCTCTCCCATTGATAGGAAGTAAGTGGTCTGATGTGGATTTGAAATGAGAATCCTGCTAATCACCATGCCTTCTGCTGCTCTTCCATTGATAGGCAGTACGTGGTCTGATGTGAATTTGAAATGAGAGTCCTGTTAATCACCATGCCTTCTGCTGCTCTTCCATTTATAGGATGTTAGTGGTCTGATATAGATTTAAAATGAGAATCCTGCTGATAACTGTCTTTTTTACTGCTCTCCAATTAATAGAATGTAAGTGATATATGGATTTGAAATGAGAATCATACTGATCACCATGTCTTCTGCTGCTCATCCATTGATAGAGAGTAAGTGGTCTGATGGAGAATTGAAGTGAGAATCCTGCTGATCACCATGCCTTCTGCTGCCCTTTCATTGATAGCAAGTATGTGATCTGATGTGAATTTGAAATGAGAATCCTGCCGATCACCATGCCTTCTGCTGCTTTCCCATTGATAGGAAGTAAGTGGTCTTATGTGGATTTGAAATGAGAATCCTACTGATCACCATGCCTTCTGCTGCTCTTCCATTGATAGGATGTAAGTGGTCTGACGTGGATTTGAAATGAGAATCCTGCTGATTACCATGCCTTCTGCTGCTCTTCCATTGATAGGCAGTAAGTGGTCTAATGTGGATTTGAAATGAGAATCCTGCTGATCACCATGCCTTCTGCTGCTCTTCCATTGATAGGAAGTAAGTGGTCTGATGTAGATTTGAAATGAGAATCCTGCTGATCACCATGCCTTCTGCTGCTCTCCCATTGATAGGATGTAAGTGGTCTGATGTGGATTTGAAATGCAAATCCTGCTAATCACCATGCCTTCTGCTGCTGTCCCATTAATAGAGAGTAAGTGGTCTGATGTGGATTTGAAATGAGAATCCTGCTGATCACCATGCCTTCTGCTCTTCCATTGATAGGAAGTAAGTGGTCTGATGTGGATTTGAAATGAGAATCCTGCTGATCACCATGCCTTCTGCTGCTCTCCCATTGATAGGCAGTAAGTGGTCTGATGTAGATTTGAAATGAGAATCCTGCTGATCACCATGCCTTCTGCTGCTCTCCCATTGATAGGCAGTAAGTGTTCTGATGTGGATTTGAAATGAGAATCCTGCTAATCACCATGCCTTCTGCTGCTCTCCTATTGATAGAAAGTAAGTGGTCTGATGTGAATTTGAAATGAGAGTGCTGCTGATCACCATGCCTTCTGCTGCTGTCCCACTGATAGTTTGTAAGTGGTCTGATTTGGATTTGAAATGAGAATCCTGCTGATCACCATGCCTTCTGCTACTCTCCCATTGATAGAGAGTAAGTGGTCTGATGTGGATTTGAAATGAGAGTGCTGCTGATCACCATGCCTTCTGCTGCTCTCCCATTGATAGAGAGTAAGTTGTCTGATATGGATTTGAAATGAGAATCCTGTTCATCACCATGCCTTTTGCTACACTTCCATTGATAGGAAGTAAGTGGTCTGATGGGGATTTGAAATGCGAATCCTGTTGATTACCATGCCTTTTTCTGCTATTCCATTAATAGGTTGTAAGTGGTATGATGTGGATTTGAAATGCGAGTCCTGCTGATCACCATGCCTTTTGCTGCTTTCCTATTAAAAGCTTGTAAGTGGTCTGATGTGGATTTGAAATGAGAATCCTGCTGATTACCATGCCTTCTGCTGCTCTCCCATTAATAGGAAGTAAGTGGTCTGATGTAGATTTGAAATGAGAATCCTGCTGATCACCATGCCTTCTGCTGCTCTCCCATTGATAGGAAGTAAGTAGTCTGATGTGGATTTGAAATTAGAATCCTGCTGATCACCATGGCTTCTGCTGCTCTTCCATTGATAGCTTGTAAGTGGTCTGATGTGGATTTGAAATGAGAATCCTGCTGATCACCATGCCTTCTGGTGCTCTCCCATTGATAGGCAGTAAGTGGTCTGATGTGCATTTGAAATGAGAATCCTGCTGATCACCATGCCTCCTGCTGCTTATTTATTGATAGGAAGTAAGTGGTCTATTGTAGATTTGAAATGAGAATTCTGCTGATCACCATGCCTTCTGCTGCTGTCCTATTGATAGAGAGTAAGTGGTCTGATGTGGATTTGAAATGAGAATCCTGCTGATCAACATGCCTTCTGTTGCTCTCCCATTGATAGGCAGTAAGTGGTCTGATGTGGATTTAAAATGAGAATCCTGCTGATTATCATGCCTTCTGCTGCTCTCCCATTGATAGGAAGTAAGTGGTCTGATCTGGATTTGGAATGAGAATCCTGCTGATCACCATGCCTTCTGTTTCTCTCCCATTGATAGGCAGTAAGTGGTCTGATGTGGATTTGAAATGAGAATCCTGCTGATCACCATGCCTTCTGCTGTTCTTTCATTGATAGAGAGTAAGTGGTCTGATGTGGATTTGAAATGAGAATCCTGCTGATCACCATGCCTTCTGCTGCTCTCCCATTGATAGAGAGTTAGTGGTCTGATAGAGATTTGAAGTGAGAATCCTGCTGATCACCATGCCTTCTGCTGCTCTTCCATTGATAGGAAGTAAGTGGTCTGATGTGGATATGAAATGAGAATCCTGCTGATCACCATGCCTTTTGCTGCTCTCCTATTCATAGGAAGTAAGTGGTCTGATATGGATTTGAAATGAGAATCCTGCTGATCACCATGCCTTCTGTTGGTCTTCCATTGATAGAGAGTAAGTGGTCTGATGTGGATTTGGAATGAGAATCCTGCTGATTACCATGCCTTCTGCTACTCTCCCATTGATAGGCAGTAAGTGGTCTGATGTAGATTTGAAATGAGAATCCTGCTGATCACCATAACTTCTGCTGCTCTCCCATTGATAGGAAGTAAGTAGTCTGATGTGGATTTAAAATGAGAATCCTGCTGATCACCATGGCTTCTGCTGCTCTTCCATTGATAGCTTGTAAGTGGTCTGATGTGGATTTGAAATGAGAATCCTGCTGATCACCATGCCTTCTGCTGCTCTCCCATTGATAGGCAGTAAGTGGTCTGATGTGGATTTGAAATAAGAATCCTGCTAATCACCATGGCTTCTGCTGCTCTTCCATTGATAGCTTGTAAGTGGTCTGATGTGGAGTTCAAATGAGAATCCTGCTGATCACCATGCCTTCTGCTGCTCTTACATTGATAGGCAGTAAGCAGTCTGACGTGGATTTGAAATGAGAATCCTGCTGATCACCATGCCTTCTGCTGCTTTCCCATTGATAGAGGGTAAGTGGTCTGATTTGGATTTGAAATGAGAATCCTGCTAATCACCATGCCTTCTGCTGCTCTCCCATTGATAGGAAGTAAGTGGTCTTATGTGCATTTGAAATGAGAATTCTGCTGATCACCATGCATTCTGCTACTCTTCCATTGATAGGAAGTAAGTGATCTGATGTGGATTTGAAATGAGAATCCTGCTGATCACCATGCCTTCTGCTGCTCTCCCATTGATAGGAAGTAAGTGATCTGATGTGGATTTGAAATGAGAATCCTGCTGATCACCATGCCTTCTGCTGTTCTTCCATTGATAGGCAGTAAGCAGTCTGATGTGGATTTGAAATGAGAATCCTGCTGATCACCATGCCTTCTGCTGCTCTCCCATTGATAGGCAGTAAGTGGTCTGATGTGGATTTGAAATGAGAATCCTGCTAATCACCATGTCTTCTGCTGCTCTTCCATTGATAGCGTGTAAGTGGTCTGATGTGGATTTGAAATGAGAATCCTGCTGATCACCATGCCTTCTGCTGTTCTTTCATTGATAGAGAGTAAGTGGTCTGATGTGGATTTGAAATGAAAATCCTGCTGATCACCATGCCTTTTGCTGCTCTTCCATTGATAGGGAGTAAGTGGTCTGATGTGGATTGGAAATGAAAACCCTACTGATCACCATGCCTT
>JBBPQW010000883.1:0-12194 GCA_038092695.1 Boletus rubropictus | reverse complement strand
TGATCTCTTTGGCTTTTTTGGACTGTTTGGGGGCTGTTCAGTCCTGGGCAGTGGCAATTATTGCTGGTCTTCCAAGAATTCTTGAGAGGAGCAAAGACATTTCACTTTCTGTATCAGAATTCTCTTCTTCCACCACAGTGGAATTCGAAGGTTGTTCGTATGTGGTACTAGATGCAAAGAATGTGGCCATTTCGCTTGAGGAAAGTGTGCTAGTGGCTGCATACATGTCAGCTTCTGGTACCAGGGGTTCGGATGAAGTTGAGGAGGCTGATATGACTGATTGCTCATCATCAGCTTTGGGGGAGGAGGGAGCATCAACTGATGCTATGAAGGTTGAGGATATGAGGGGTAACTCATCGTCCATGTCATCATCCCAAGTATCACCTTGGATCAGTGTGCAAGCCTCTTTGTGAGTGTGGCTGTGAGAATGCTTTGAATCAGGGTTTTGATACTGAAGTACTGCAGTATCAAGGGAGGTTTCATCCAAAGTGGACACGGAGGACTGGCCCATATATACCTTATGGCTGGAAGGGAGAATAACAATGGCCATTTTGTTTAAGCAGGTGGCTATGCTGCTGAGTCGGGCTAGAGGAGAGGGAGTGCAATGACCGAGCAACACCACAGTATCTCAGGTCCAAGTGTGAAAGGAAGTGAATGCAATACCTGAGCACCTAGAGTCTTAGTATGACTCTTCTAGGTCAAGGTCGAATGTGGGAATGGAGGGGGAGAAACTCTTTGTTCTTCGGTGGACTCCTCGGGGCTTCTTCTCGCCACTTGAGGAGTAGAGGGCATCTGCAGAACAGTATTCTTATAGACCAGAATACAGAAGACTCGATAGACACTCAAAGGCAGTGAGGACTACCAAATAATGCTCGATAATGTGACTGGTCTTAACTAAAATGGACCAGTAACAAGGGTGTGAGATGCACAGTCTTTAGAGAGAGGTGCGCTGTGTGAATGGCAGCAGTCCCCAACTCAACCTGATAACAGTGGTTTACTATTGTGCGTCAAGTGCACAGGCGCTGACCGCTGTACGCGATGGTTGATGTGCGTAGGTTATCTGAAAAGGAATGCTACCTGGAAGGTGGGATTGACTTTGTGCGAAGTGCACTCGGTCAGAAGGGGGTGAAGACCAAAGGAAAGACTTAAGATCAGAGCCTAACAGCTATAGGGTACTAACTCCTGTTGAAGGAACGAGGGTAGGTGAAAGTTGAGTGTGGGTGGGTTGACAGCACTATGAGAACTAGCATGCCGCTTAAGTAGCATGGCTAGGTGAGGGTACAGGCTTGAGAGGGCACTGCAAGTGCAACGTCGCACTCTGGTGTTCTGAGGAGAAGCTAAGGGCTCGACTCGCTCTTAACAAAGTGATAATGTGAAAAGTAAGAGTGATAAGCTGGTCACCGTGTACGACAGTAAACAGTAAGGAAAAGAGTATGCTTGGTATTATATTAGAATCACACCAAGCAAAGTGCTAGTGGCCTAAATGCAATGAATACCAAGTGTAGGGAAAAGAGATACACTATACACTACTGGCTACTTATATACTACATGACCTATGCACACAGACCAGTCTAGGGCCAGCATGGAATATGCTAGAACATTCCTGATAAGATCATGGCTGTGCAATAAGATAAGATAAGATGAGATAAGGAACAGGATACAATTGTATAGTACAGATGGGAAAATAAGGGTTCTGACATCTATGCTCTAATGCCTTTTTGAATCTAGGCTTTTGCTGTAAGTCTCTCAGGATAATCATCGTCTCTTCTTCCAACAGATCTCAGAGATTTTGTATTAGATCCCTGTCTACTTTGAGATGTCTCTCATGATGGACAAAGGATTTCAGATGGTCTATTGCCCTCTCTTCACTTCTGTGAATTTGACATTGTATCCATTCTACAATTCAAGAATCTACTATGTTGAGCCATTGATGTCTGACTCTTTGCACACCTGTGCTTCCAAATCCCTTGTTTCTGCATTCATTATGGTCTTTGAAGCGGTTATATTCATAGACAACTGGGGTTTGAATCTTCTCTATAATGAGCTGTGCAATCCGATCTTGGACGTTTACTTGGAAATTCTTATCAGAATAATTGACCAGGAGAATTTTTACCTCCCCCCTATAATTGGAGTCTATGATGCCAGCTCTGATGGCTATAGAGGCTTACACTGCCAAACCAGAACATGGTGCAATGTGGCCATAATAGCCTTTCTTAATGGTGAAGCACATTTTTGTAGAGATGAGGGCCTGCTCCCAGGTGGGGACTGTCACTGCTTCACCTGTGTACAGATCTGTTACAGTCAAGCAGTATTCTGAGGATATTTCTTTTCTTAACACTTATTCTCCACTTGGTCATTCAAATGAGCTCAACTCTTCCATATAGGTAGACTTCTCATTCTCTTGACCCTAGATCTAGTTTCAGATGGAGCATCCTCTTTCTAACTTCTCTGACACTTCCATAACCTGTTTGTGTTTTATCTCTTTTGGATGCTTTCCTCTTTCTATGGAATCTTTTCACAAGATTCCATCATGTTTCTTGGTCTGTGCGCAGACTTCCATACATATAAATAGTGACCACTCTCTTCTTTGTATGCTAAGCTAGTTCTACACAATTCTACCTTGCCAACAACTCTCCATTGGTGTGAGGTTGATCACCAATGAGACCTTTGGCATGTACTCCACTCTTTAAGGTTTTGTCCTACTCTTAAGTAGACACTTGGCTAGATTCTATACAAGGTGTGTATTAGTATCCTTTTTATTTGATAAGGAATTTCTGGTTTGTTAGAGATCCTTTGTAACTAAGGACCACTTTTATTTCATACTATTCTTCACCTGCAATAAGATCAAGTGGTGGTCATTGGAAATTCAGACCATGCATATGATTTTTACAATAGGGCAATAAGAAAGAAGCATGGAATATGGGGTGGATTTTCCATTTCAAAGAGAGTCAGAGTTAGTAGGTGATCAGAGAGAGGAAATCTGTGATAATGAAGGGTCCTTCACATTTCATAGCAAATTTCAGGTTGTCTATGTGTTGTTTCAGATTATGGGCTTCTAGCCAAACTTTGTCTCCTTTGATGAAAAATTTAAAGGAGCAGTGATTTTGAGACTTCATTATCTGTCTGGCAAGTTCATAGGCAGTGAGGGCTTCATTTTAAGCTGTAAAGAGGAGTTTCAGGTAACTTTCAATCATGGGGAGGTGGATATCAGAAATAATCATTGAAAAGGAGCAGAGTTCATAGCCTTTATAAGAAAGAATGGAGATTTGCTTGTAATGGAATGAGGTCAGTTGTTATGTGCAAATTCAGTATATGGAATAAGTTCAGCCCATGAGGTTGGGTTGTTGCCACAATATACCCATAAATAGGTTTTTATTTCTTGATTTATGCATTCTGTTTCTCTGTTAGTCTATGGATAACAGGTGATGGAAAGTAAGAGGTTGTATCAGAGGATCTTTCCTAGTTTTTTGCAAAGGCAGAGGTGAACTGTGGGCCTCTGTTGAAGATGATCTTGTTATAAAGGCCAAAATGAGTAATAACCTTTTCAAAAAAAGAACAATAATGCCCAAAGAATTGATCATTTTTTTCATAGAGCAGAGGATTACCTTCTTCATAAGTCCATGGTTGATCAAAACCAATAGGATATCAAAACCATCAGACAAAGAGAGGTTAGTGATCAGATCATAGGAGACCTGCTGAAAAGGTTAGGTATAGAAGAAGAAAATTGGAGTAAAAGGAGGTGTGGTCAGGTAGGTGTTTGGTTTGTTCTGCTGGCAAACAGCACAGCCTTCAACATATTTGTGGACAAAGACTGCAAGTCTGGGCCACCAGAATTTGCTGGAAATAAGTTGTCATGTTTTCAAAAAGCCAAGATATCTGGCAGAAGGGTGATCATGGGACTATTGGACAACAACCTTGCAGTGGTCAGGGAAAATATAGACCCATTCTTGGTAGGTAAGTATACCAGTGTCATATTTCCAGTCAGAGAGTCAGTTCTAGAAGGAGGGATAAAAGTGGTTATTCATATATTAGAGTGCAGTAAGAAAAATAGGATTGACAGGGAAGAATAATCAAAGTTTATCTTGGAGGGCAATGTTGATGAGATTGAAAAAGACCCAACTGGAAAGAAGGGTCATGTCCTCATTGTCATGACCATCAGATGGAATTAGGTCAGGTCATTAGAAGAGGGTGTTGGGTGCAAAGAGGTCTTTTTCAGGAACATGTGTCATCTGGAAGTTGGTGAGGTCAATTAGCCAATGGGATTGTCATCTGTTCAACTTCTGGGATTGTTGGAAATAGGTGAGGTTCTTATGGTCCATAAATATCTGGACCTTGTATGGTGATCCTTGGAGGTAGTATTGCTAAGTTCTCAATTCATGAATGACTGCAACCAGTTCATAGTTGTATATATCATAGTTTAACTTAGCAAGAGCAAAGGTCTGGGAGAGATAGGCATGAGGGTGCCATTCTCCATTTGGGCCAGTCTGTAAAAGAACACCCCCAAAGGCATACTTGGAGGCATCAGTTGTAATGGCAAAGGGTTAGAAGAGGTCTGGCATTGTAAGAACAGGTTCAAAGGTGAAGATTGATTTCAAGGCATTGAGTGCCTTCTGTTGTTGGGGTCCCCATTTCCATTGGTGGTTCTTTTTTATTAGGTTAAGGAGAGATTGGGCAAGGTCAAAGTAGTGGGGAACAAATTGTCTATAAAAGTTCACAAATTCTAAATAGAAGCAAACATCTTTGACCTTTGATGGAGTAGGCCAATCTGTGATCCCTTTTACCTTGATAGGGTCCATAGTGACCTGTTCTTTCTTGATAATCATGCTAAGATACTCTACTTCAGTGCAATTGAAGTGGCACTTTTCAAGTTTCAAGCAGAGATCCAATTCTGTCATGCATGCTAGGATGCATTAGGTTTGTTCTGTATAGGTATTATCAGGAGAGAAGATAAGGAGATTGACCATGTAGATGATAAGCCATCCTTTGGCAATCATATCATGGAACAAATTGTTCATGAAGCATTGGAAAGTTGAGGGGGAATTTGAAAGTCCAAAGAACATAATTTTTGGTTCATAGAGGCCTTTGTGAGTAATGAAGGCCACTTTCTATTGGTTGCTGTATTTGATCTGAATGTTATTGTATCCCCATTGTATATCAAACTTTGTGTAAATGTTTGCATTTTTCAGTTTATCAATAAGGTCAGAGATAAGGAAAAGAGGGTAGATGTCTTTGACCATATGTTCATTGATGTATCAGTAATTTTGGCAAGGATGCAGACTGCCATTTTTTTTCTTGACAAAAAAGAAGGGGAATGCTTGAGGCAACTTTGAAGGGCAAATCTTGCCTATTCAAAGATTTTCTTCAATAAAGTCTTTTGTTGCTTTTTTTTCTGCTAGAGCAAGGGGATAGATCTTGGCAACCTTTGAAATGAAAGAGTCATCCAGATTTATTGCACGGTCATAGGATCATGAGGAAGAAACATAATTAGTGGCCTCTTTCTCAAAGATCATTTTGAAGTCTTTGTATTCTTTAAGAAGGACAGTCTTTTTCTTCTTCTTTTTTGCTTCTTCTGCTAGCTGTGTTTTTTTGTATAGGCACAGATAGCCCTGGCTTGTTAGTGTTGTGGTAACTTGACTACTTTTGTAAATCAAGCCTTCTCTTTCATACAGGCACATGAAAGGTCTCATAGTTTTTCATCATCATGGGAGTAGGTGGTCTGAAGTGGCTCTCAACTTGTAGATGGTTGTATAGCTTGTTAAATCACTTCATTAAGTAGTTGATAGATTCCTGCACCATTTGTAAGTGTCAAAGCTGAGTAGAAATGGATTTTTGCACTATGCACTGGATTATCCATTGTGAAAGTGAGTTTTGAAATTCTTCAAATGAGTCCAGAGGAGCTCCTTTGAGGTATTTCACTAATTTCAGTTCCTTAACAACTTTCTAATCATTCTCACACCATTCTATCCAGTTCTGTTCATTCAATTTCAGTATAATCATTTGGTCATTCCATTTCCAGCCATGTGGAGTTGAGTTTGTAAGAGTCCTTTACCAAGAGTTTTCCTCTTTCTTTCACAAGTCCAATAAGTGACCTTGGCTACTAAGTATAGGTGGTTCATAATTTGTAGAACCATATGAGTAGTCACTAAGGAAAAGGTAACTAGTGTACAAAAGTTCCAAGTACTGCTGATTATGTAAGCATGGCATGTGCTGCATACTGGTTGTAATATTCCAACAAGAAAAGCAACATGGACAAGTAGATATGAAAATGTAGAGCACATGATACGACTACAAGTGAGAATGTATCTAGGACTGCAGAATAGGGCTTATCAAGGGTATAGGCTATCCCCCAAGGGTTAGGGGTAAGGGTATCTAAGGGTAAGGGTAGGGGTACTGCATTCTTGTACCCTTACCCCTGTCCATACCCTTAACAAGGATCTGACTACCTAAAAGGGAATTGATTTGTGTAACATAGTAGTCATTGTCAGAACAATATATATCTTTGATATTATGATTGCCTTGCTTTTACCCAATTCCTGTGAACTACATGATAAGCTTAACTGCTATTTCCACACTGATATTAAGCATGTTATAATAGCTTACTATAATACCCCTGGGTATACCCTCCAGGGGCATAGGTAAGGGTGTCACTTTTGCCACTTCTGAATATACTCTTATCCTTGATGTCGATAAGGGTATATCTGAGGGTAAGGGTAGGGGTACCTACTCATATACCTAAGGGTTTATCCTTGAAAAGCCCTACTGCAGAATGGTGGCTGACAGGGCTGATGAATGGCTGTATGCATGCTTTCTGGTTCTGGCATGCTTTGCAAGAATTCAAAATAGTTGTCCTTTTTACAGTAAGTGCAAAATGTAGTTCCTTTGTCTTGACAGATTTCTCCAGTTGATTCTTGCCCTTGGACTGCTTCTTTGGGGTGGAGTACACAGTGAGGGCAGCAACAAAGGCACATTGCCTCTCTAAATCACAAGTGGGGATGGCAAAGACATACAGCCAGCAATGAATGCATGTAGCATCCAACTACTGTAAATACACACTGCTTACTCAACACACACTCAGATGCACCTGCTTGGCAGATCCACTTCTTCGAATGCATTTTCCACATAGATTTGAAAACAGCTGTAATTTCATGTTGACAAGAAAGGCTCCCTAAAGGGCGTGGGAGAATCTCAAAACTGATGCCAAGGGTGACATGAGAGGGTTTTTTTTTTTACATAATTTTCTCACGTGGCCAACTTGCCTGAAAACGTATAAAACCCTCCGTGTCGATATGGCGCGATGATACCAAGCCAATGGTAGCTCTTCCAGATCATACCACCGTTCTCATCGTTGGAGCAGGTTTAACGGGTCCCGCTACCGCTTTGTCTTTCCTCCACCATGGCTTTCGTGATTTTATTATCGTAGACGCTATGTTGCATGGCGAGAACACCTCTCGCGCTCTCACCGTTCATGCTGCCACTCTTGAAGTAAGAGGCTGGCTCGTGCATTTTTCTCGTTCTCTGAATACTTCATAGGCCCTGGACGCGATTGGGTGTGCAGATGACATCATATCACAGGGAATAAAGACTACGGGGGTTCACACGGGGTCGCGCTCTCGTTCCCTAATGCGTCCTGACTTTACCCACCTCCAACAATACACACGATATCCGTACGTTCTCAACATCCCTCAGAGCTTGACCGAACATGTCCTCCGGACCAAGTTGACCAGCCTTGGGGTGTCCATCCACCGAGGTCTGAAGGTGGTCGGAATGAAGCGTAACACGGAGAATATCCAGCTGACGGATGTCACGTTCGAGGATGGCAGAGTGATTACCGCGAAATACGTCGTCGGTGCTGATGGCTCACACTCAGTGGTAGCTTCTCATTTTCTTTCTTTTGACGTCAAATCATTTACATCGCCGCTTAGGTTCGCACGACTGCTGGCATCGGTTTCGCTGATCCGACAGGGGAAGGGGCGGAAAAACTGACCGACTTCACACACACGGTCGTTGCGGATGTCGCGCTTGACGCTCCGGTAGAGAATATCCACTTCGAAACAACTTTGTCTTCGAAGAGTTTATTCTTCTCCGCGCCCTTACCTTCTACCTTTAACGAATACCTCGTTGCCAATGGTCACCCGTCTCTTACTGGCTATCTGTACCGCATCGCGACCACAGTCCCTTTGGAAGATGGAGAGGTTCCGTACTCGCCCTCAAAGGAATATCTGCAAAACCTCGTGGATCGGTTCGGGCCGTACAGTCTATCGTCTGATCCTTCGGTGAACCCCAAGTTCAAGTCCGCACGTATCAAGGATGTTGTCTGGGCGACGCCTTTCCGTAACCATGCTGCGATCGCCGATACACCTTTCATTCGGCTTGGTTCATCAGGCGGCGAACCAGTGGGTGGGGCCATCCTTCTTGTGGGTGATGCAGCAGTTCATTCACCCACTGGAGGGCTTGGTATGAATATTGGACTAAGGGATGCGCTGTTTTTGGGCGAAGTGCTGACGAAACACATGCATGCTGCCGAGACCAAGCCTATCTCTGAAGCGGATGTGATCTTGCAGGATTTCGCGGCTGAGCGACATGCATGTAGCCTCGAAGTGATCAAATTTGCCAAGGGTATGTTATCAGTCATGGGTACGAAGTATACGACGGTCCGGGATTGGGGGATGTGGGTTGCGGGGATGTTTCCATTTGTGCGGCGAAAGGCGGGTTGGGAGTTGAGCGGGCTGGGTCGGAGGTGATTTTGGTGTTCCCCTTTCTGTTTGATTTCTGCACGAGTGAAAGGGCTTTCAGGCTGGGCCGGCACAGCACTATACCAGTGTTCCTTTGCATATATGACCATCTATAGTGACTTGGTCAGTTGGAGATGATTTGTGAGCATTCTGAGGAGACTTAGGAGGATTCATGTTTCATTGATGCTGAGAAACAGAAAAATAAAGTGTGACCTGAAAAGTGGCAGTGTTGAGTGACAAGTCTTTTAGAAATAGAAGCTGTTGTAGCATGGTTGCCAGGTTGACTGTTTGATAGTTGTGCTGTTGTGGTCCTGCAAGGGACAATGGAGTCTCATTGATTCATTAACTGGAATCTAATGTGTACAAAAATAGTGCAACATTAGCAGGCTGCAGCAGCTACCATATCACAAAAATTGCACAAACAGGATATGAAGTTATATCTAGTTGAATGTGTCATCTGAGTTTTTCTTTGCCATCACAGGTGGGGGGTTATACAGTGACTCCCAAAAATATTGCAATATTTGGTGATTTTACATTGTCTAAGATGTAGCACATCTGGGTGTGGGAATCATGCTTAGTCATACTGAGACAAAATATAGTACATACTCTGGGCTACAGGATTTCCCCCTAAGTCATGTGATTTTATTCAATGGCTATGGAGATGTATCCAATGTAAGACAGCAATATCATTGCAATAGTTTTGTAACTGTTAATATGAATGATGGGATCTCAGTTAAGTAGGAGGAGAGTTGTTGTTGTTTGGCATTACAAATAAAGACACATATAAATATAATGTCTGAGTTTAAAAAAGTTCACAAACCTCTCTTTGTTTCCACCCACCATCATCATGAGATTTCTTTCTATTATATAAAAGAACACCATTCTCTCTAGGCTTGATGTAGGCCACTCTGCTCACTCCATTGCCTCCCACCTGGGTATTCATGTCTCAACTATTTCTTGGCTTCACTCCAAAGAGTGTTTTGACCTGCAAAAATCTGCTGGAGGCCACCCAGCCAAGCTTTCAGCTGCCAATGCTTGCCATGCTCTCTATTTGATCACATCTTACAAGGCAGAAAATGCTGTTCAAGTCACCAAAACCTTGTTCAACATCATCCACTAGCCTCTCCATTCCAATACTGTTTGCAAATCTCTACAAAAGAGTGGCATGAAAGCTGTAGTCAGGAAAAAATGCCCTCTATTTTTTGCCAAACATTGCAAGACTTGTCTGGACTTTGCCAATGCCCACATAGACTGGACTTTAGAGGATTGAAAGAAGATAGTATGGTCATATGAGACCAAAATAAAATGTCTAGGGTCAGATAAATGCAAGTGAGTGTGGAAAAAGTCAGAAGAGAGGTTCAATGATGGATTAGTAGAGGGAACTGTGAAGTTTGAAGGGGGTGTATTGATGATATGGGGCTGCATGACTTGGAAGGGGGTTGGATTTGCAATCAAGATTTATGGGAAGATGAATGGGAACCTCTGCCTTTAAATTTTGAAGGATGGACTTTGATATGCACCTTGCGTTGAATCTAGCTATAGTGTCTACTCAATGGTAAGATGAAGTCCAATAGAGAAAGAGTACATGCCAGAGGTCTCATTGATGATCAACCTCATGCCAATGGAGAGTTCACAGCAAGGTTGAATTGCATAGAACTAGCTTACTATACAAGACAAAAGAGGACACTATTTATAGGGTGGAAGTCTGCACACAGACCTAGGAATACAATGGAATATAAAAGATCATTTCATAGAAGGAAAAGAGTGTTCCATATATGAGAACAATAGAGAGTCATGGAACATTCTAGAAAGAGAAGAAATGTTCTATTTGCACTTATGGATGAGAGAAAGAAAGGTTGATATAAGTGGAGATATTGGGCTTGTTAGGACAACCTAAAGAAAAGAAGGTACAAAGAAAAGAAATGGACTCGGAGTACCACCCTACCATAACATTACCCCATTCATAGCTTTGAAGGACCACCTCAAAGATGACTTCAACATCATTTGTGATAATCACTTCAAAGTTCCAGCCCTGATACATTGCCTCCATTGTAGACAATGTCATTATTATTAAAGTCAAATGCCAAGAAAGCACAATGTGCCTCAGGGCAGGCATTGACAAGGTGCCCTGGTGTGCCACAATATGTGCAAGGACAGAAGGGGCAATGGTGGGGAGAATGACCAGCTGCATGATAGTACTGGCAAAGGCAACAAGGGTATTGGCCACAAGTATGACCAGGGGCCCAGGCAAAACATTTGAAACAGTGGTACTGTGGGCATTGGTGGATGAGGTGGGTGAGGAAGTCACACCAAAAGCAATGGGGAGTACAAAGGGGAGAAATAGGAAGACCAGGCAGAGTTTCAGATTCATCAATAATGATAGGGTTGGTGAAGGACCTTTCATTGAATAGTAAGTACTCAGTGGTTGGTAAACCAGCTGTATATCTACCTATTGAATAGTAAGTACTATAGGTAGTCAGTACTATAGTAAATATAGTAGAATGTAGTCTATACTCACCTCAGTGGTTGGTAAACCAGCTGAGGTGTGATTATCATACGAAGTCTCAAATACTAGTGATTATGTAATATGTGGCATATACCGCACCTACCAGTTGTCTAATATTCCAACACCTTTGTGAGGTGAGTACAGCAGAAGTTTCCTGCTCCTCAAAGGCTCTATTTGCAACCTCCAACCCTTTGGTACAGGCCATCTTGAATTCAGTAGGGGTGCCACTGGCTGCAGCACAAACAGATAGGGGGAGCAGGGATGTGGAGCACCCAACTGGGGTGACAGGGTGAGTGGGGATGTTAGTGGGGGGCATTAGGTTGAAAAGAGAATAGTTGTTATTATAGATTTGCTGGTTGACTGGGTTCAACGATTTGTAAAGGGTGCCCAGGATACTAGTGATATTGGTAAGTGGGAGACGATTGACAACATATCCAAACCCGTTGGTATACAACAATCCCAGGATGGTGTTTCGGACATCAGTGAGCCCTAACTGGATGGCAACTCCTTGAAAGGTTCCATTAATATCATGGTAGGAGTGTTGGGGAATAGCATCATGGTAAAGGGCATGGAGAGAAGAGTATGTATGAAATAAAGTAGCAAGACCACATAGGGTGGCATTACCTGTAAACATGGGATCATTTTCTATAAGAAGTGTCAACCTGATATTGAGAAGGACAGAGGTGTACAACATATTGTGCCTGGCAGTGGGAAGTTGCATAGAGTGGACTCAGTAGGGGGGTAGAGTGCCAAGGGGTAGACAGTTGGAGTGGGATGAGGAGAATGAAGATGAGATATGACCAATAGACATATTAACTTAGGTGGTGGTTAGGCTGGAGGGAAGTCGGAGAGGAATTGTTTCTTATATTTGTCAAGAATGGTCCATGTGTTCTTAAGATTTTCCTCAGGTTCCCACGTTGATTCAGAGATAGGCCATCCTTTCCAGAAGATCAGGA
>JBBPQW010000882.1:0-12194 GCA_038092695.1 Boletus rubropictus | reverse complement strand
TACCGATCTTGTGCATTCAATTGTGTCACTCTGGTACATCATCAAGACATTCATGGTAAAGTCACCACTGTGAGCCAATGTCAAACCTGTAGGGATTTTGTTAATATTAAAAGAAGACGAGAAAGGCTTAATAACCAGGGAATTAAGCACACTATGTTTAAAGTTAGGTGCTGAGCTCTGAAGAGATCCCCTAGCTGACTGTAAACCACCTTTTAATTTAGTCAGCACCTGGCTAATCATCACTACCAGAAAGTCCTGTTCTGTACACAGCACCAAAAAGAGTTCCTCCTGGATTTTCTCATTTGCCTGAGGTGGTCCCATATCATCCCCATTGACCAGATCTCTATTGTGCAGTTGGGGCAGTGGGCCTAAAATTGATTCAAAGGAATGCTTCTCCTTGGGCCAGCCTACAGGGCTTTCACTTGTGAAACCGCATATCAATTTGGGATGATGTGCTAAAACCCATCCTGTCTCTGATTTCGATCTGCTACCTGTCATTGGCATCTTACTGGCTCTATTTGGACATGAAACTGAAGCCATATAAGGAACAGAACTACAAATAACTGACTCACTGCTATCAATGCAGTCCTGATTTACAAGTATAGAAAAATGATAAGAAAGAGAAGTGTTGAAACCAAGTATCCAATCAAAAACTATTTTTTCTTTTTTATTCTTTTCTGATGTTTTTCTTTTTATATCCAGCTTACTAGACAGCACCCTACCATTGCCTAGTTGCTTCTTTTTAAAGACTCCATGGCTTTGGCTTTTGCCTCAGCTGTAAACATGTTGAGCCAATAAGTGCATGCTTCTTCTCCCATGTATGCTTAATGGACCAAGGTGCTGGAGGTTTCCTTGGATTTGCCTGATTTTTGCTGACTAGAGGCCTAAGCCTCAGGGGAAACAGCTTTCCATACTTCTTCATACTGGTTTAAGTCCTCATTTAAGATCCAAACAGACTGCATTCTTGAAGCCCTGGCCTGGACTTTTTCTTGTTGCACCTAATCAGGGTGGCACCTCCTGTTGGGGTTTTGTGGGAAATCCCACTTAAAATGTCCCAGCTTTCCATAGCTGCAACAAGTCTGTTTTTTTTGCAGTGTGGTAACCACATCTACTTGCATGGGCGCTCTGCAGCCTGGTTGTGTACCTGTTGGTGTAAACCATGATCCCTGGTTAGGATATTGGAAAACCCATGGACCCTGTTGGGCATTAGGTGGCCCTTGCCCAAAATTGAGACCATGTTCTATGGCTGCTGACTCAAAAGATCTGCCTACTTGTTGATAGACATTAACCAAGTCAATCAGGCTTTCTTCCTGACCTGGCCAGATCATGTGAACATGAGTATAAACTTGAAGATCCACTGCTTTCTTTAGGAGGTTGATCTGATGTCATTCCTCCACACCAGCCTCCCTACTAAGAACCTCAAAACACTGGAGGAAAGCATCTATAGGTGCATCATTTTGATGAAGGGCTTGCAAGGCCCATAGAATTTTGTATGCAAGCACATCTATCTGAAAGAATTCCTTGATGATATCTTGGAGTCCTCTCCAATTGGGCCAAGCCCTATCTCATTGTCTTGAGCCTGGGATAATTGCTCTGTTGGCATCCCAAGCCAGCTTTTCTTTATTATTGCAATACTCCTCAAGGTGGAATCATGTGAACGCTGTGGCTTTACTCTTCATATAGGATAGCATTGTGATGGTCCTGAGCTTATCAGATTCCCATTTCTGAAGGGAAATCCAAACCTTCATAGAAGCCATCCAATTTCAGAACTTGCTTCTTTTGCCTTTTCAGTTGCCAGGGTCGGCTACCTTTTTAGAAATTAAGCTGCTGTTGCAAGCTCAGTCATGGAGGAAGGCTTCAAGGAGCTCCCTCATTTCCTTTTCAGAGGATGTCATGGGTGTAGGTGATGGTTGTTGGGATTGAGGGAATGGGGGACAGAAGTGAGATGATGCTTGTAAAAAGCTGAACAGGTTGGCTAACTCATTTTCTGCCACCTTATCATTACTATGCAGTATCTTTCAACCACACTCTGGGGACTTGATGGACAAAAGGGTGGAGATAGTACTTCTTGTTGCACAGGTAATATCTTCTGCAGCTTATCTTTTTTAGCAAAAGGAAAATAATGTCTTTAGAGGGGGATAGAGACTTACATGCTCAAATGTGTCTTCTTACAAATTGCAGAGTAGAGCTGTTCATGGAAAGAGGTTTAATGTAAAACCTCTGAATGTGACGGTTCTACACTGGCTGGTGTCATACAGCATTTAATGGGTGCTTCTCGGTAGACCATAACCCCAGGATGTATAGCAGGGGGGGACCAGATATATTGTCTATCCTTAAATGCTTCAGCAGCCCTAGCTTGGGTAAGGGGTCAATCACATGCCAACAAGATACTCTCTTTAATGATGAGCAGTCATATGTCAACCTATTCAGGTGGTTTGCCCTAGAATGTCAAGTGTTCCAATAACTCTCATCCCTTAACCCTGGGCCTGGGTAGTCTATCAAGCTTTGGTCAAGTGTTGCAACCCTAAGGAAACAGCACCAGCCAAGCCTGTTGCAGTGTACACAAGCTACTGGCAAGCAAAAGAATATAGACAGACGAGAACACTCAAGTCAAGCCACAAGGATTGCGAGTCCCAATAACAAGTGACCAAAGCTGGGGATACCAGCAAAGGATACTTGCCTTATATATTGTAGGCAACTGTGCATGGACCAAGCTGTGTGTGGGAGTAATTACTATACATGTATATACAAGTACACAGAGATTAATTGAGGTAGTGTGAGAAAAGAAGTAGAAGAGACAGAGATTAAATATGTGAGGTTACCATGAGGTGTGATGTCATAGGATCTAGACCTGGTTACATGATATTCCCATGGTCACATGATAAGTCAGGTGATAAGTCATGTGATCAGAAAAGTAAAAATTACATAATGGCTATAATAGTATTTTGAGAGAGAAGAACAGAGAATAGAACATTATAGAATATTCCAGAAGAAGGAATATTCTATCTGAAATTATGGATAGAAGAAAGAGAAATCAATAGTAGTAGAGATGCAGGATGTCCTGGGACAATCCAAAAGGAAAAAGGAACAAGAAAAGAAAATAGAGTTTCTATATCACAATACCATAACAAAATTTCCACATATGGAAATAAAAAATGTGCACATTGGATAGACTCTGGCAACACATTACTATACATCCCAAAATGGAAATTTCCATATATTGATATGCACCTTGTGTAGAATCCAGCCTGAAGCATTTACTCAATGGTAAGACAACAACCAATAAAAGGATAGGTTCCTTAAGAGTCTCACTAGTGATCAACCTCACACTAGTGGAGAGTTCCAAGCAAGGGTAAATTGCATAGAACTAGCTTAGAGATATAGAAAAAGAATGGACAATATTTATACTAGAGGGAATGGTGCACAGATCATGGAGTACAATGGAATGTCAGAGAACATTCCAGAGGAGGAAAGAGTGTTCTGAAGAAAGGAAAGCATATGAGAAGACAATAGATCATTATAGAAAATTCCAGAAAGTGAAGGAATGTTCTATCTGAAACTATAGCTAAGAAAAAGAGAAGTCAATGTGAGTAGAGATATAGGGTGTATTAGGGTGACCAGAAGGAAAGAAGGAACAAAGGAAACAAATGGAGTTTGTATATTATATGCTATAATACATATCATATGGAAGTCAAAAATGTGCACAGTTGGTAGACTCTGACTACACAATTGTGTTGCACTAAATTTCACAAATGCCATATTTGTATTTTCAATTTTCTCCTTACAAAGGTATGTGCAGTTGATAAAGAGTGCTTTGGATCCTCTAATAGGATTGAATGCATAACAAAAAGCAAGTACAGCATCCACAAAGCATATTGAGGGGATCAGGAAAGGTGGTGGCTCATCAGCTCTTGCAAGCCTCTTGGCAATAAAGTCATCTATGAGCTTGAACAGGGTTTTTGTCCAGTATAGGATGTTATCTCACAAAAGATCTTCTCTGACTCCTGCTTGAACCCCTAGCACTTAAAAGAGCCCATAGCAAATTGAGCAGGATAGTAGTTATAGGATTGCTTGATAACAATTGACTCATATGAGTGTAATCCAATTCTAGTTGCCATGGGTTTTGATAGTACAAGAGTTGGAATGTGTGCACTCTTAAAAGTGCCAGCTTTTACAAAAGAGTTACCATTGCTGAGCCACAGATATCTAGGGTGTAAAGTAGTGACATTCTTCTTGGGATTCAAGTTGAATTTGTGATAATCTGGACTCTTCAGAATCTCATTGATGAAAACCATAGGAATAGAATAATAGTCAATCAGGTAGATGGTGATCCTCAAGACTATGAATGGTTAGTAATGAAGATGACTGACTACAAGAAAAACTTGCATAGTGATATGTCCAGATCAGCTGTGCCATCAACTTTTAATGCCTTATAAAGACTTGAAAAATTAGGAGAGAGTTTTTGTCTTTCTAGCCATGCTAAAATCTTCAGTAGTTGTAGGTTTATGCTGCCATATAACAGATTCCTGGTAGTTGTTTCATTGACTCTATGGGATGACAACATAGAGAGGACACTGGTGGGGCCTAAACACAATTTTTTCCCTTGAGATGTAGACAGTTATGATAAAAGTATTTCTGGCTAGTCTCAGCCATTTTGCAATGATTTCAAGGATCAACCCATGTATCATCACAAATAATGAATGTAGAATATTTAGTAGACACAGTATTAGATAATTGCTTGGGTCCTTGTGCAATACTATACAGTGCATATGATATATCATCATTATCACATGTAGCATACACCCTGTTCACTATTACAAATAACCTGTGTTGTTCCATGACCTGCAAGTTGCATTCCTGGCACCTAACTTTTCAACAATAAACTCATTTGGATGCCATGGAAATTTAAAACAGAATGCTATAGTATAGGGGACCACAATTTCAAGTGCTATTACTACAAGCACATGAGCTTGGATATGAGCATTGACACCTTTTCTCTCTTTTATAATATTTTTCAAGACTCCATTAGTATATCATCCCAGTAGTGTGATAGCCCTGAGTACTTACTTCAAATAGTACTTCTAATAAGCAGCTTTTTCTTGTTCTGTCACCCTCATGAAATGCAGAGATATTAAGGGTAATGATTTTGACTAGATGATCAAGAGCTGAGATTGACAAGCACTAAACTTCAGAGGAATACAGTATAAAGCATGGTGTTTACTATAACCTGGATGAGTAGGGCCAGACTAGGGCAGAAATACTGATTTAATAGCAAAACAACTTAGGCCAGGGACATTAGGCATAGCCCGAGTGAAGGGGATGTGCATTTGAGGCCCAGTGTGTGTAACAAATGGAGGATGAGGGCATGCAGGTGGAGGATTGGAGGGCTTTAGCATAAGACAAAGATTGTGGGACAGAGTGGCACCATATCCTAAAGAGATCAGAACCACAGCAAGTGGATTAATCAAAGCTATATACATAATCAGCTTGAAGTCAGGTATAAAATAGATTCACATACATTTAAATCATGAGGCTCTAACAGCAGCTTGCATTGCACAAGGATCAGGAGGGGGGGCTGGTCAGCATCTACCAGAAAGGAATGATCACTGTTAGCCCAACATGTATATAAAAGGAATAAAATAATGCTTACATTTTTCTTGCATCATGAGGGGTTGGTTGACACCTACCAATAGAAGCAATCATTGTTAGCCCAACATGCATATGAATTAAAGGATATTTACATTTTTCTTATACAATGAGCAACAAAACTGTTCCAATAACTAGCCCTGACACAGTGCATGAAGCGCACTGCAAGCATATGTGGGAATTTCACTTAGTATTGGTGTGACCAAATAGAGTATACATTCCTGGCTACAAACTGACCCTTGGATCATGTGATTTGGTCCAGTTGTTGTGGTAATATAACCATTTTAAATCACTCATATCATTGGAACAGTTTTGTTGCTGATATCAAGGATATTGCAAATTAGTATGAAATGTATCCTCCTTTGGCCTTGATGACCTCCTGAACCCTTCTAGGCATGCTCTAAATCAATCTCTGACACTCTCCAATCTCAATCTTGTACCACTCTTCCTAAATCCTCTCCCAAAGTTCCAATATTCCCTTAGCTGGCTCAGGATACTCTGCTAGCCTTCTTTTGAGGAGAAACCATAGATATTATGTGGAATTAAGGTCTGGGGACTGAGCAGGCCATACCATGACCTCAAATCCATGCTCTTTCAGCCACTCCTTGGCATTCCTACTGGTATGTTTGGGATCATTATCCTGCTGGAAAATAATGTCCTTTGGAGTAAGTCCATAATCCACCAGGGTTTGTTGGAGTTCATCTTCCAAAATATGTACATAGAGGTTAGCATCCATCTTACCATCAATCTTGCAAGCCATTCCAACTCCATCCCAAGTCATACAGCCCCATAGCATCACTGATCCTCCTCCAAACTTGACTGTACCCTCCACAAGTCTATCACTGAGGCCCTCTCCTGCCTTTTTCCAAGCCCACTTCCTACCATCTGATCCAATGCGATTAATTTTGGTCTCATCTGACCATATAACATGCTTCCAATCATCCACAGTCCAGTCCTGATGGCTCAAAGCAAAATCCAACCTTTTCCTCCTATGACGCTTGGAAAGAAGTGGGCATTTCTGCTTGACCACAGCCTTCATACCAGCTTTCTTCAAGTGATGGCAGATGGTCTGGGGAGAGATGGAATGGTTCTTGACATCCTGAAGAGTCTTGGTAATCTGGACAGCATTTTCAGCCTGTCCAGTACCAAGAAGTTGAATGGCATATTGCATATCAGTGGGGAAAATAATGGAAGGATGACCACCAGTGGCTTTGGGAAGATTGGGACAGTGTTCAGTGTGAATATGACTGATGGCGGAGTTACTGGATCCAGTAGAAGCAGAGATCTGACAAGTTGTTTGACCCAATTCCAAGAAAGTAATAACTTGATTGAGTTAATCAGTGGAAAGGGATTTCATGGTGAAAGAAGTGGTAAAAGCGATGGTGTTTGGCTGTGTTTATATCATGTTGGAGTGTTTATACATCACATGACTTAATGCTGACATAATATCCCATTGCAACATATGAATTTTACATTTCAATATAATAGCAACAAAACTGTTCTAATGACATGAGTGACTTAAAATGGATATATCTCCACTGGACCTGAATGAAATCACATGAATCAGGACCAAAGTTGTAGCCAAGAGTATGTACTTTGTTTGTTCCCACCAATGCTAAGTGAGATTTCCACATGTGTTTGCAGTGTGCTTTGCGCACTGCATTAGGGTTAGTTATTGGAATAGTTTTGTTGCCCACTGTAGGCAACAAATGTATGAATATAGGCAATAAATGTATAAATATAGGCAATGAATATATGAATATAGGTGATAATTGTACAAATATAGGTGATGAATGTACAAATATAGGTAATGAATGTATGAATATAGGTGATGATTGTACAACTATAGGTGATGAATGTACAAATATAGGTGATGAATGTATGAATATAGGTGATGATTGTACAAATATAGGTGATGAATGTACAAATATAGGTAATGAATGTATAAATATAGGTGACAAATGTATGAATATAGATGACAAATGTATGAATATAGGCAATGAATGTATGAATATAGGTAATGATTGTACAAATATAGGCAACAAATATACAGATATAGGCAATGAATGAACAAATATAGGTGATGATTGTATGAATATAGGTAATAAATATAGATGAATATAAACAAATATACAAATATAGGTGATGAAAGTATGAATATAGGTAATGAATGTATAAATGTAGGTGACAAATGTATGAATATAGGTGATAAATGTACAAATATAGGTGACAAATGTATGAATATAGGCAATGAATGTACAAATATAGGCAACAAATGTACAAATATAGGTGAAAATTGTATGAATATAGACAAATATAGCTGAATATAGGCAAATATAGGTAATAAATATAGACAGATATAGATGATTATAAATGAATATACAAATATAGGCAATGAATGTATGAATATATGCAATGAATATACAAATATAGACAAGTATAGATGAATATAGTTGAAGATAGATGAATATATTCAAATATAGATGTTGAATATACAAATAGAAACATAGAATACAAGGATACTATCAACTTTTTGTAAATAGATCAGGGTTAACCCAGGGTTATATCATGATTTAAAGAAAGCCTATTATGCATAGCAGGAAGGTCTTGATATGCATAATAGGTCCAGTAAATAAAAAATACAAAAGAATTCTCTATAATCCTATATAATTATGAATGGCATTTATTATGCAGTCAAAAAATCCAACCTAAGATTTCTCCACACATGCAATGGCACTCTTCACAGTTTCCAGATGTTGATTCAATTGTGCCTTCATATTTATATAGAGCATGGAGTAATTATAATTACAAGTACACAACAAATTTCTTGCAAAAATAAAAATAGAGGCATGTATATAGGCCTATTGGGATGTCCCAGTTCACATTTTAGAGAAAAAAGCAGTCAGAATAATTTGCTATAAAACAAATAAGGATAGAGGAGGAGGTATGTCATAAGTTGCCTGAAAAAAATACATGCACATTTCTAAGGATTGTAGCACACTTTTAGGACATTGTATACATTTGGAAAACACTTTTAGGAGTGGTGGAGTATGTCCCTGATTTAATTGACCATAGTATATGGCTGACTAGGGGATGATAATCTAGATTGATCAAAGAAAATACAAGCACATTTCTAATGACTGTAGCACAATTTTAGGACATTTTATACATTGGAAAACACTGTTTGGATTGGTGGAGTACATCCCTGACTTAATTTACCATAGTATATGACTGACTAGGAGATGATAATTTAGATTGACCAAAGAAAATACAAGCACATTTCTAATGATTGTAGCACACTTTTAGGACATTGTATACATTGGGGAAACACTGTTCAGATTGGTGGAGTACTTCCCTGATTTAATTGACCATAGTATATGGCTAACTAGAGAATGATAAATCCAGGTTGACCAAATAAAATCCAGAACCATGGCTAGTGGTCTTACCACACTTTTAGAATAATGTACACATTGTGAAAACACAATTAGGAGTGGTGGTGTACATTCTTCATTTAATTGACCACAGTATATGTATGGCATGGTAGGTTACTACAATGAAAATATAGAATCATGCTTAATGATCAGACCATACATTCAGGATGTTTTATACACTGATGATAAATACAGAAAACAAGACATTCCATATTTAATCTTCCTCTACCTTCTGCATCTCCCTCTCTTCCTCATCCTCTTCCATCCCCCCACTGTCCTCTTCATCTTCTACTATCCTTTTTGAACTGCCTTGGTCCTTCTCCTGCCCTTGTAAATTCACTCTTCTAGGAGGCTTTCTAGCATTTCTGGATTTTGCTGATTTTCTTTTCCTCTGCTCTGTTAATCTCTGTCTCTCCATTACCAATGCCTTGCTAGCTATAAGGTCTTCATATCCAGCATGCTCCCAAATATCTGGATATAGTTGATTTCATGGCTTCAGAAGACACATTTTCTTCTTTCAAGCCTGTTTTCCCTCCTTCTCCTTGGATATACCTTGGATTTTGTAGAAATTTGGGTTTGTTATCAACACCACTTTATTGTCCTCAAGTTTCCAAGTCTTTCCAGGGGTTTTGGAACTTCCTTTGACTAAATCAGGAAGTGTTTGAAGTGCTGAAAAAATCCTTCTGAGTTGATCAGTCACTTGAAATGCTTCTGATGCAGTTCAGTTCTTTATTATTTGATGATACTCCCAGATATAACCTGGCTTCAACCAAAATGAACTCCAAGGAGACCTGTTTGCAGGCTTAGAGTCTTCAGTAGGGTCTGGGAAGAAGATATTCTTTCTTTCTGCAAAGCTAGGCTGACGTCGACCAATGCCAGCACTTCCTGGTATGTCTGCATTGCATGCCTTGAATGTGCATGCACAAAGCATCTTGAAGATAATATGAATAGACCATGTTTTGATTGCATCCTCCAAGGATGCTGGCTCTGGCCTATATTCTGGGTCTGTCAACCATGAATTGTCTATTTGGATCCAAAGCTGGCATGTGAGCTGAACAAACAGCTTGCCAACAACAGGCTCTAGAATGGACAGCTTGCTAGACCACATCCAGGACTGCATGATCAACCAGGGCTGTTCTTGAATGGTCTTGATCAACATGGTCCAGGTAGGCATATTTCCGATAGGAAACAGTTCCACATCCTCATTTCTGGACACTCTAGGCCACATAGATCTATTCTCCTTCTTCTTCAGCTTTGTGCCCATCAGCTTGAGTACCTCCACATTATCTTGTTGTTGGATGGTAGCAAGCAGAGGTGATCTTCAAAGATCCAATTCAAACAGGAAGAACATGCTGAACCGCTCACATATCCTGGAAAACTGGAGAAGGGCCATGGATTCGCGCACATGGTAATCAAGAATGATGGGAGTACTTGAAGTGCAGTGAATGAGATGAGAGATAATGCCAGTAAGCACACCCAGGGTGGAGGTGCTTGATTGTGATTTGGACCAGTTGAAGTGCCCTGACTCGCCTGGCCAGAAACTCAAACCAGATCTCAGAAGGCAACCATAGAATGGGATCAGATTCGAGAAATTGTATGACCTAGAAAATGACCTCTCACTCAGCAACAGCCCAACTATGCATAGTAAATTGAAAGGTGCCTCACCCTATCACACAAGTCTCATATCACATCATCCATGGCCATCCCACTCATCCTATACTCATCCTGGACACCATATGACCTTTTCTTAGCCTCTCCAGAATACATGGAAATTGCCTGTGCACACTCCTCCATGAAGGCATTGTTCAATGCATATGCATCCTTGTCCATGACAAAGGTAGGCAAGTTGTCATTCAGCTGAACCACCTCATAGCTGAGATTGTAGGCACTCCTAAATGCCACATGAGACTGTCTTGATTGCTCCTGTGACATTTCTGCTTGAATTCCACCATATCGGCCAAGAGTGCATGTATGATGCACATTGCCCCACAGAAATCCACCAGCACCAAATGAGGCTTCTAGTGCATCCAATTGCCATAGGCCCACCATCTTCTGGCTGCAGGTAGAATGAATGCTAATACCAAGGTCAACCAGGAGTTCTCCATTTGCATGGTCCACCATGTATTTCCAGTCTAGACATACTATCCACTTTTTGTAAATAGGTAAGGGTAAAGGATGGGTAATGTCATGATTTAGAGGGCCATGTCATGCATTTTTGGGGGTGTGTAAAATGCACAATAGGTTACATGATAAAATAAATACAGAATAGCATATGTTTTGAATAAGAATGACTAGAAAATCAAAGCATAAAATGGAGAACAAGAGTGTATGGAAGAAAAATAGAGAGATATTGTACATATCAGGAAGTCCAAGAAATGTGGGGTAGAGAGGAATGATATGACTGTGCAATGAAATTTGAGAGGCTATTGTTATATTAGAATGATGTGTAGGATGAGATAGAGGTTACTGTGACTGAAAAGATGAGAAGGATGAATGCTGTCTGACCTACCTATGTGATGATAAAAGTGAAAAAGCCATTGCCATTGATTTGTGAAAGGAATGAAGTAGAGTTGAGAGATTTTATTTGTGGAACCTTACTAGACCAATGACCTGAGTCACCCTTGGGAGTGACTCATATTTATACAAATGTGGCAAGACTACAGTGGCTCAAATAAGTGTTCCAATGTTGGGCCATTTTGAAGAGACTTGACATTTGCAAAAGAACCAAAATATATCATCTCTGACCCTTGCAGGGTCATTAATAGCCCTAACTCCTACCCTGAAAATGAGCCCTTAGTCATGTGATTTGGTTGCCATGGAACTGAGATATAAAATTTTCAAAATGACATGTCATTGGGACACTTACAGTGGCTCAAATAAGTGTCCCAATGTTTGGCCATTTTGGAAAGACTTGACATTTGCAAAAGAACCAAAATATATCAGCTCTGACCCTTGCAGGGTCATTAATAGTCCTAACTCCTACCCTAAACATGAGCCCTTAGTTATGTGATTTGGTTGCAATGGCACTGAGATATAACATTTTCAAAATGACATGTCATTGGGACACTTATTTGAGCAACATTTCTATTCTGCAATTTTAGTACTTTGCATGCCCTT
>JBBPQW010000881.1:0-12196 GCA_038092695.1 Boletus rubropictus | reverse complement strand
GGTAGGAGTTAGGGCTATTAATGACCCTGCAAGGGTCAGAGCTGATATATTTTGGTTCCTTTGCAAATGTCAAGTCTTTCCAAAATGGCCAAACATTGGGACACTTATTTGAGCCACTGTAGCCCTAAAAATTGGCTACAACAAGTTGAAGGGTCATATAAGATGGATGGAAGTAAAAGTGATGGATATAAAGGGTCAGCAACCTGGTAAGTTGTTTTGGCTCCATATAGTGCAACTACTAACAATTCTGGTATTAGAATATCATAAAAAGATACTCCACAAACTATTACCAGCCATATCACTAAATAATGATGAATTTAAACCATTTATAATTGTGGTAAAGAAGTAGTGGATGGAGTTGGTGGGACTGGTCAAATTGGCATTTGACCAGTTAAAAGTGTGGCTGGAGGATGCCAAGGGTGGCCTATAAGATATGGGATTGCAACTTAGATGGATGGAAAAGGAGCTGGAGGAAGCAAAGTACAAGCTCACATTCCTCTAATGCAAGGCTAAATGGTAGATAGCACACTTTATGTCTGTAGATAGCAAAATATACAAAAATAACTACTGTATGTCCATATGCAGTAAAAAGCTAATGGGTACAAGAAATGCTAGTTTGAAGCCATGTCCATGTTCATGTCCATATCTAAATCTGTGTCAGCATTTATGTTTAGGTCAGATAAAGTGTGCCAATTTATATGAAAATAATGAAAATGAATGAGCATAGAGTATGAATGGAACCCATGTCACTATTCTTTATGAGTGTCCTGTAATGTGATACTCTGTCCATTTTTTCAATTAGAAAAAGTGCATGGTGTCTTTGTGTGTATGCAAAAGTGAAGACTAGGTCAGTGGATTGGAAAATACAAATAAACAGATTGTGGCAAAGGAAAAAGTATAGTATACTTAGTTGTTCATGGAATGGATGTGATGCTAGTAAGGAGTAGTCTACTATATATATATAGTATATTTGATGCAAGGAATAGATACCAGATGAAATCCAGGGTAAAATGGATAGGTACTAGATAGAACCTGGGATATGACAAATAGTAATTGAAATGAGACACTGAGAGAGCTAAGTGATATTCATCCCCTCCTTGAAACATAGAATAGTGACCTTTTGGTCACCAAAATGATGAAATAAAGGAAAACCATATGGAGTCTGGTTTTGAGGAATGAGAAATGGATAAGAATAGAAAGCATAAATGCAGGGTGCATGGGTAGTAGCTATAGAAAGAACACATGATGTGTATAGAAACAAAAAAAAACTGAATAGTGGTATCAGACAAGGTAGAAAGAAACAGATAGTCAACATATGATGACCTTGAAAATTCTTTCCATATTAACTCTAACTGTGGTGCACAAAGTGCACCACCAGTCACTGTGGGAATTTTGCTTAGCTTTGTTGGAGTTATAAATAGTACTCACTCTCAGCTACAAAATTGCTCCTTGGGTCATGTGATTTAGTTCACATTCCATTGAGATAGAACCATTTTAAAAATAGCCATGCCTTGGAAAGGATTTTTGAGCTTTTGAAATGATAACTAGGATCTCAGTCAAATCATTGATTATTTGTTGTTATTTGTTAATAAAAACAAGGATATACATGTGAATAGCATATTTGAGTTTAAAAAAGTTCACACACTTCTTGATTCTCAACTTCTATTATGATTAAGTCCCTCTCCTTTATTCAGCAAAATAATATTCTTTTTTTGCTTGATGCTGGCCACTCTGGTGAAGCCATTGCCAAGCAAACTGGTGTTAGCCCTTCTGCTATATCCAAACTTTGCTTCAAGAAGCATTCTACTCTTCTCAGAGCTATTGAAGGTTGTCCTTTCAAGCTTTCCCTTGCAAATATTTATCATGTCTAGTGTCTTATCACCTCTGGTGGAGCTGAAAATGCTGTCCAAGTGACCAAAGCTCTATCCAATATCATCAATGAGCCTCTATCTGCCAGTATAGTTTGTCTTTACTTGAAGAAATCTGGTATGAAAGCTGTGGTCAAGTTCAAACATGCTTCTCTTTGCTAGGCATTACAAGGCTTGTTTGGATTTTGCTTATGTCCACAAAGATTGGACTGTAGAGGACTGGAAGAAGGTAATATGGTCTGATGAGACCAAAATCAATTGCATAGGGTCAGATGAACATAAATGGGCTTGGAAAAGGTCAGGTGAGGGGCTTAGTAATAGGCTAGTGGATGAAACCCTCAAGTTTGAAGGAAAATCTCTGATGATGTGGGGTTGTATGACTTGGAAGGGAGTTGGATTTGCTTTCAAGATTGATGGTAGGATGGATGGGGACATTTATCTTTAGATTTTGAAGGACAAGCTCCAGAAAACACTGAAGTATTATGATTTCAATCTCCCTGATACCATCTTTCAGCAAGACAATGATCCCAAGGATATCTGCAAGAAGGTCAAGGAGTGGCTAGAGAAGCAGGAATTTGACACTATTTGTTGGCCTGCACAGTCTCCTTACCTAAACCCTATAGAACATCTCTGGAGATGGCTTAAAAGGAGGCTTTCAGAGTATGAAAACCCTTCTAATGGGATTTATGAGTTATGGAAAAGGATTCAGATGGAGTGGGAGAGGATACCAGTTAAGGAGTGTCAGAAAATAATTGAGAGTATGCCTAGGAGGGTTCATGCAGTGCTTAAAGCAAAGGAAGGCTATACCAAGTACTAATAATATCAAAATATCCTTGTTAATTCAAAAGCTTAAAAACTCTTTCCATGACATGGCTTTTTTAAAATGGTTGTATCTCAATGGCATGTGAGCAAAATCATATGACCAAGGGAACCATTCTGTAGCCAAGAGTGAGTACTATTTATAACTTCTCTAAAGCTAAGCAAAATTCCCACAGTGACTGGTGGTGCACTTTGTGCATTGAAGTTAGGATTAGTATGGAAAGAGTTTTTGAGGTTACTATATGAACAGGGGTGGATGGAGATGAGGTGAAACATCAACAAGCATTTACATAGCATACATAAGAATAATCGTATGGTGGAATGGAGAGACAAAAAAATGGAACAACAAATAGAAACATAAGTGGATATAAAAACAGAGTATATAGAGGATAGGAAACCAAAGAAGAAGAGAGAGAATGAAACTTGTATGCAGAAGAGAAACTATGAGGGACTGATGTTACAGATCCAGAAAGTGAAAAGATAAAAGAATTAGGTGGCTTCAGTGATATGTCATTTAAAGAGATGTCCAGCATGGACTAGGCAGGCTCAGCTGGCTAACATAATCCCATATTGGGCAGTGTCAAAAAAGCTGGTATGAAAAATGTAAGCAAAGATAATAAAATGGAAGAGTCAGGCAAGTCCAGGTCTAATAACTTCAGTAGATAATATTTTGGTTCTAAAACAATAATGATAGCTAAAATGGGCAAAACAGGAGAAACTTGCAATATGGGTAGAATAAATGGTACACTCTTGTGCATGTCTATTTATCAGAGGTAGCTTAGACAAGATGGATGATACAAAAAAAAGGGTAGTATAGGTGAAATGAGCAGTGTAGAGACAACAGATAATATATGTGATATGAATAGACTAAATGGTGCAGGAGTGATGGACAATATATGTGATGTGGACAGAATGAGCAGTATAGAGGTGATGGACAATATATGTGATATAAATGAAACAAATGGTGCAGGAGCAATGGACAATATATGTAATATTAACAGAATACAGTAAATGGTGTGGATGAAACTAGTGGGGTTGGCTATACTACAAAAATAGGTGTATTAGGCAGATTCTGCTCCCAGGTAACTGTGGAAAATGGTAATAGAGCTGGTAATAATTATAATGACCTTCAAAACTGTTGCAATGTTTAATCCTAATGTGGTGCACTTCATACATTACCAACACCTGTGGGAATTTCATTTAGCTTTGGTGGGATCAAACAAAGTATAACCCTTGGCTACAAACTGGTCCTTGTGTCATGTGATTTGGCCCAATGGCTGTGAAGATATGACTATTTCAAAACAGCAGTACCATTGCAACAGTTTTGCACCTTATATAGTAATAGCAATGGTAGAATTTCATTGAAATGAGATGATAATTGATAATGTTTGGTCATACAAACAAAGGTACACATAAAAATATAATGTCTGAGTTTGAAATAGTTCACACACATCTTTATTCCCAATTACATCATTATAAAATCCATTTTTTCCATTTAAAAAAAACACTATTCTCTTTATGCTTGATTCTAAACACTCTGCCCACTCCATTATGAATACAACTGGTGTCCATGTGTCCACCATCTCTAGGCTCTGCTCCAAAAAGCATTCTGAGCTTCAGAAGTCCACTAGAGATTGTCCATTCAAGCTTTCCTCTGCCAACATCTAGCATGCTATTGTCTTATTTCCTTTGAAAAGGCAGAGAATGCTATTTAAGTGACCAAGGCTCTCACAAATGTGGTCAACCAACCCCTCTCTACCACCACAGTATGCTTTCACTTGAAGAAAACTGGTATGAAGGCTGTGGTGAAGTTCAAATGCCCCCTTTTGTTATAATAGTGTGATATGCTGAGTCTATTTCTTTTCTCTGTTCTTTCTTTCCACTTGGTTGCCCTGCCAAGCCTAGGATCTTGACACAAATTGACTTTTACTTCTCTCATCCCTAGTTTCAGATGGAATGTTCTTTCCATTTCCAGAACATTTCATAAAAATCTATTTGTTCTCATCTTTATTTGGAATACTCTTTCTTACTTCAGAATGATCTCTTACATTCTGTTGTATTCCATGGTCTGTGTGCAGACCTCCACCCTATAAATAGTGCCCTTTTTGTACTTGGTACTCTAAGCTAGTTCTATGCAATTCCACCTTGCTATGAACTCTCCATTGGTGTGAGGTTGATTATTAACGAGACTTGGGCATGTACTTTTTTCTATTGGTTGTTGTCTTACTATCAAGTAGATGCTTCAGCTAGATTCTATGCAAGGCACATATCAAAAGAACTAGCTTTCTAAAATACCATTCTCCTATCAAGGAGTCAACTTATTTTCCAGCATCTCTACCCCTAGGCACATAATCTGTTCTCCTTCCAAGACTCTGTCCCCTACTCCACAACCTTTACCTTCTACTGCTATCAATCCTATCTCTTCCTTCTTCTGAGGCATTGAAAAGTCCCTTGAGGCTGCCATCGCTCCTTCAACTCCTCCAGTCTGACAAGTTGTGTTCTCCTCTTTGTCCTTGAATAAACTGGTTGCTTCTATTCCTGAAAGACTACTTTACATCCCTATCGTTCCTTCCCACAAACTGTCAACTCCACTATCTCCTCCATGCAAAGAGCGACCTTCCTCTTCTATCCCTGTCGACCCACCCTCAGAAGAAGAACTCTTTCTTTCCACCTCCAATTCACCCTCATCAGAGCATAGCATGTCAAATTCTGCCAATAAAAAAGTCAAACTAAAAGCTGGCTTACCTGAGGACTTTTCCAGTGAGCTCAAGGATGCCACACAATGGATACTGGCCATGAAGACCTACTTCAGAATGAACAAGGAGCTCTATTCCCCCAAGGCTAGAGTTCTGGTTACCCTTAACAAGATGAGTAAAAGACATGGCATTTCCTTTACAGAAGCTTGGTACATAAAGATCATGGACAACACTATCTCTATTCAAGATAAGTCGTTCAAACAACTAATCAAAGAATTTCAGAGGACATTCTTCCCTTTTGACCTCAAAGTGAATGTCCAGAGAAAGATGTGAAGCCTGTGACAGGGGATGAGTGAAGATGAATTCCACAACTATGTATTGGAGTTCCAACTGGCTATGTCACAGGCCAAGGTAAAAGATCAGAATGCACTGATCGACCAGTTTTATGAAGGACTCAATCTGAAGATAGCTGAGATGATCTTGTCCATAAGAGAAATTCCCCTCACATTGGAGGGATGTATCTCTGCTGCTAGTTGCTTCCACGAACAATAGCAACAAATAAAGGAGTTATGCCAAGGCAGGTTCTTCTTCAGTCAGGGCCACGATCCAAATGCCATGGATGTTGATGCAGTCGACTTACCCCTGTTCAAAGAGCTGAACATATGTGCAAAGGGCTCTGTTTTATCTGCCATAGAAAAGGATGCTCAATTCGGAACCACCCTTGCCCTCAAAACTTGAGTTCTACCTCACTGCCTTGTCCACCTCATAACCTTGAATGGGCCTGAGCAGCTCCTATTGCCCCTGCCATCCCTATCCCTGTTGCCCAGCCTTTCAAGCTGGCCAAGTATGTCCATTACCTTAAGAAGAATAAGGTCAATGCCAATGAAATCCTTCATGCACTCAAGGACTTGGGAGCTTTTTTATCTTCAAAAGGGAAGAAATATTGAAATTGCCCAGCAGAGACAGATGGAGAAATGGTAGGCAACAGTATACAAGGTGGAACTACATTAGATATGGTCAAAGGTAGCATTGGGGGACATAAAGCAGACAATGGAGCTGTTGGGGAAATAATGCAAAAAGTTATGGATGCAATGGGTTGAGCAAGGGTCCAATCTGCCTGAACTGCCAGTGACATAATCTTCTCAGAAACAGAGACTGATTGAGGGAAAGGATGAGCAGGCTTGTATGCTGGAATCTCTATACCATCAAAGCAGACATATTTTCCCTTGTTTTTGGCTTTATTTACCTGGAAGCTAGCCTATGCTTGAGCAATATACAGCTGAAAATCCAGATAGTCCATATCCGGACTGTCATTAGTGCCCCACTTCCTTGTAACCAGATTCATGAAAACTAATAGATCAATTTCCAGGACTGCATCAGTTTCCAGTGCCACAAGAGTAAGAATACCAGTTGTAAGGCCAAAGATGAACTGGAAGTGGATTATTGCAATAGACAGTCTAGACAATCTCTGAGGCAGTTAGTACCAGCAATGCAAGGAGTGTATCTTCCATCTGAAAGACATAATTGTCTGTTGGTTTCTCAGATGACTCTCCTAGCCTATATATATTCCTTAATCAAGGGACAATTCCACATATAATGGCTTGCATCCATATAGAAGGCACAACCAGCATTAGCAGGACATTGCACTGTTGACTGTTTTTGCTTAACAGGAGTTGGATGGGACTATTGAGACACAACAGGGACAGGAGCTAGTAATGCCCAAGCAGGGAAATAAGGCTGGGCAGCTGCAACCAGAACTCCTGAATAGAGGGAATGGAGAGCAAATCCAAATAACAAAAATGTTGCAGCTTTTTTGACATTTACTATAGGATAAGGATTGGAAAGATAATGAGTGGTCTTAATTACCAAAAGATGCTGCCAAATTGGCCCCTTAATATTGGCCAGTAGTCTGGCAAGAAAGTGTGTGTCCTAGTCAAGTTTAGATAGTTTCCAATTGGTAACTAAAATGCAAGAGACCTTCAGGAATCATCTCTGATAATTACTGAGATCCTCTAGAGTCATTATCTGCTTGAATCTAGTCTCCTGTATCAAGTATTGGATATCAGCATGACATTAGTGGTTAATATCTTTGCAACCAGGGTTCATTTTTTTGACCATAGTCAAACACATTCCAATCAGCTAGATCAGCAGTTGTCTCATTAAAAAGCTTCCAGCCCTCGGACTCCTCTAAGTTGGCATACCAAATGGCAGTATAGATCTTTTAAGCATTAGTAAGACTGGCAGCTTCTTCTAGCTCAGCAACATTCTCTAGAAAAATAGATAAGAGTATGGGTTTCTTTCCATCAAACTTGGAAGCATTTCAAATACCCCTCAGGGGCATCAGTATAACAGGGTCAGCCATAGAGCAGAGTGGATGGGGGTATGGGTGAACAGCAGATCTGGTGGTGTGGTAGAGGCTTATCTGAAGAGATATGATAAGGACAGATTTGAGGACAATGAAGTTGGTGAAGGTTTGGATGGTATGTACTATATAGTGAAGTGGAGTGGTCTGAGGGAAGTTGTGTAAGAGGCAATGAAAAGCAGAAAGAATTCCCCCTGCCTTTGCAGCATGGAGTGTATAAAGGCTCCTGGGAGTGGATTAGACAGATCAGACCAGCAGGCCATATCTAGTATGTCAGTGATCACTGAATAAAGTTGTCCAGATTGCAATAGTGATTGGATAGGAATTGAAATTTGATGAAATAGATTGGATTGAGACCTATCAAAGTGAAACTAGTCAGAGTAAAACAAATTGGATTGATGTCCAGTAATTATTGACAGGTCTGATTTGAAATCTGTTAAGTGACTGGTCTTGAGCTTGGAAGAGTCTGGAAAATTAGCACCATTGTGACAAGCATTAGGTGATGGAACAGGTTGGAAAAAACTAGAATTCTCAGAGATTTTGAGATTGTGGAAATCTGAGAGCAATTTTTTGAATTCAAGGCAGTAAGCAGTGGGATGGAGACTTTGTCTAGAAGCCCTTTGTGAGTCCTTTGCAGTGGGCTCCAGTTTTGAAACACTAATTCTTGTTGTGGGGTGCAAAATAAATGGAAAGAGGGTCTAAGAAAGTGAAATGCTTGACCCTAAAGAAACTCTGGGCAAAGTGGTAAAAGATACAAGGTCTTCAGAGTACTTAACATGATAATCTGGTAGTCCAGTCAGACTAGCAGAGCAATAAAAATGAAGAGTAGTGTGGTAAATGGTTAAAAATGGTGACAGTAACATTGAATGGTGAGCAGTGATGGTTGTTGATATGGTATATGATAGTTGTGAGCCAAAAGGAGCTGTTATACTCATGACTAAGTACAACTTTTATAGTCCAGGCATACCTGGGACTATGTATAACATGGCAGCACAAGATAATCAGACTGAAACATTGGTGGAAATAATGAAGACATATGAAATTAATTGTATAATGGTCAAATAGTTAAAAGGAAACAGGTCAACAACACCTGACAGTGATAAAAATAACAATCCAGTCTAACACTAAGTGTTGACTATAGTCCAACCATAGTCCGGTATTAGTCCAGTGATTCAGTTGGTCATATATCAGGGAAAAAGTGAGTGATTATGAACAGATTTTGATCAGAATGGGAGGATGAATATAATACAATGCTAAATCAATTGAAATATGAAAATTATAAACATAGAGATATACTGTGCTCTACACCAAATTGCCATCACATCTCCACAGCCTATTATATCTGTTTTCAAGGAGGCATCAACCCCTTTGTTCATGTGCATAAAGAACTCATTTGAATTCACTGACTCTGGCCATGATCACCCCAGTGTGCACATCCCTTTTACTGCCCCTTTTTTATCTGCTGTGTTGGACACTATCAATTAGTCATCTGCCATATCAGATGCAACCATGTCACTTGTCCCTGGACCATCACCCCCTATATTTTCATTATCTGCTGTGCCAGATTACCCTACATCAATCATGTCCACCAAGTCAGACTCCATTTTATCTTCTTCATCCATATCCACTAATATATCTTCCATTATATCTGCACCATTGCCCTCTATCACATTGTTGTCCACCATGTTGAATCAACTTGCATCAATCATGTCAGCTAATCTCTCTCTAGTTGTATTTGACCTGTCATCCCAATTTTTGCAACCATTTTCAGCATCATTTGTAAATTCTAATCTCTTAGTTTCCATTTTAGCTGAATTGTTTCAATCTGGGCCATTGTTACAATTCATGTCATTGTCTGCTATGTTGGAAAAATTTGTATTACCATCTGCCATGCCAGACCCATCTATATCATTTTTTGCCATGCCAGATCCTCTCTCTTGTTCATTGCCCACATCAGCTGACTGTCTTTCCCTTATCTCATCATCCTGGACATTGTCACCCCCAATTTCCAATTCTTTGCATTCTCTTTTTTTTTTTTTTTTGTCTTGAGCAGGCACTTTGGGCCTCTTCATTTTTGAAACTGCCTATCCAGCCTCATGGCTCCCATTTTATTTTATCTTTGTATCTTGTCACTTTCCCCATCCTGGATCATGATGACTGAAAGGTTATCATTTATAGTACCTTGGAGGGAGATACTCACTATGCATCTTATTCCTATTCCTTTCAATTTTTATTGTTAAATTTTTGTGTTTTTGTCATTTTCACATGTGTTATTTGTTGACTATCTTTCATTTATTATTTGGACTATATTAGTTATCTGGACTCTGTTCATTCTTGATCTGGTCTTGTCTGGTATAGTTGGGCACAATGCAAGCATAGATGTAGAAAGTAAATTAAAAAAGAAAATTCAGGTTAGACTTGTCAAGACTGTGTCTCTAAGGGTAACTCCATGACTCTGGAGTATGAATAAGGACTTTGGCTTCACCTTATATGGTGCACCCTTGTCAAAAGTCCAGTGTCCCTTTATTAATAGAGGAATGAAATAGAGCACAGAGGTGACCTTGTTGGATAATGAAGTCAAGGATGGTCAAAGGTGAACCATCAAGGCTCAAGCAGAAGGTTAGAGGGAGTATCTTAGTTGATATTCGAACTGAGTATCTACAACAGAGTACAGAGTATTTATAAAGAGGGTTAGCAAAGCTTCTTTCCTTTGCACCACGTGGCACCCCCACTAGGACCCCAAAGATTTTTGGTAAGGAAGGAACATATCGCCCAAGATCCCAGCAACATCGCACCTACGCACCTTCAAACCCCTAATCCCCCCTTCCCCACCTCGACATACCGCCTATTACAACCTAACCACGACAATCCCCACCACTAATTCCCATTCTCTTAACCAATTCCCGACAACCCCATGTTCAGCGCATGGGCCCCCACACCCGCAGGGAGACCCCCCACCACTAACCCTCAAATGAAACTAGGAGGAAGATCTGGAAGGAAATCCTTTATCTTCAGTAACCCATCCAAGGACGAATTGATATCCATGCATGGGGATGAAAGCATACGGCGGACTCCAATGGAGGCTAGTCGCCTCCTTGGGGAACACGGGCTCAAACTCGATGAAAACCATCTTGACATACCCTCTCTCATCACTGTGCTCATGAAATTCGTAATCGTTGGCCCCAACCTCAGCACTTTACACAAAGAGGTCCTCAGTGCCATCGCCATCACCTTGGACAGAGCATACGAACCCCAGCCACTAGGACCCCAGGAACCACACCCCCTTGACGAACAGATATGGAAAATGGAAAAATCCACTGAACGCTGTGAGCACCAGGTTGAAAAACTCTCTAGGCTCTTCGAAGAAACAAAAGCAACCATCAACAGCTCTCTAGCTGAACTCAAGAAACATGCCCACCAAACCGAAGCCACTCTAAACACCCTAACCCGCCCTAACTCCACAGCCCCCCAGCTTCCCACGACCTCAACCTCGTATGCAGCCGCTGCCAGACAAGGACTCAACAGACACCAGCAGGAGATCCTGGCGAAGAGCGAGGCCAAACTCCGACAAGTAACCCTCAAATGCGACGGAACCAGCCTTTCGGACCTTACCCCAAAAGAACTAGTCACCAAAGCCAACATCGCCCTCGATGCTCTCTTCGAGCGGGATGGATACCATAATTCCATGGAGTGCCTCAGCGCTCGAGCCACCAGGGACCGCATTCTGATTCTAGAGATGGATAGTAGGGAGAGTGCTGAATGGTTAAAAAAGAGGGACCACAAGGCCAGTTTCACCTCGAAATTCAGCACTGACTTCACTTTCCTAGACACCTCATACCGCACCCTGGTGGAATTCGTCCCGGTTACACTGGACATTAACATACCCACAGCGGTAGCTCAGATCGAGCGTAGCTCAGGTCTACCAGTGGACTCCATCCGGAAAATCGCATGGATCAAACAACCGGAAATGAGGAAAAGGGACCAGAAGGTGGCACACACCATCATATCCTTCTCATTGGTGGAAGCGGCCAACAAGGCCATTCGCGGTGGACTCAACATCGAGGGGAAAAAGGTTGCTGCTCACAGAACCCAACCTGAACCCACACGCTGCTACAAATGCCAGAAGATAGGTGGCCATTTTGCGAATCAATGCCCATCCAACGAAGAAATGTGCGGCACCTGTGGAGAGCACAACCACACAACAAAGGATTGCTCGACCTCCGACCCGGAATACCACTACTGCATCAATTGCAAATGAAGGGGCCATGCTTCATGGGACCGCGACTGTGAATCATTCAAGGTCGCCAAGGAGCGACTCCTCAGCCGCAACAAGGAAACGGACTTAACATTCTTCCCATCCCCAGATGACCCCGCCACATGGCCCCCCACACCCAAACCAAACGCCCCCCCCTACCTTCCCCCCCCTACCCGCCCACCAAACCAACTGACAA
>JBBPQW010000880.1:0-12219 GCA_038092695.1 Boletus rubropictus | reverse complement strand
CAATAAGGAAGTCTACAATGATGATAACAAGAAGGTTGCTTATGCCCTCTCCTATATGAAGGAAGGTGTTGCTCTCCAATGGGCAACAAAATATCAGGCTGATTGCCTGAACAGGAAAACCCTGTCTTTTGGAACATTTTCGCAATTCAAGGATGAGTACAGAGAAACCTTTGAATATGCAAATACTCAAGCTGACACCATCACCAAAATGGCAATGCTTATGATGACTGATCCCAGAAGCAAGAAGGTGATTCCCCTCAATGAATATATTTCCAAATTCAGAAACTATGCCTCACACAGCAGAATAACAGAAAATGCTGCATTGGTTGAATTTTTCTCTCAAGGACTTAGACCTGCTCTTGTTTACAGAATTTTTGGAATGGATACCCCCCCACCACCATTGATAAATGGTATGAGAAAGCCCTGTACTTCCAGGCATCCTATGAATGGCTCTAGGCCTTCTCAGCCCGAATCTTAACCTCAACTGGTAATAATAGAAATAGTCGATCAAATCCAACTTACAACCTCCAAAACAAAACTCACGACCCTGATACCATGGATGTTGATCAAGTGGAACTCTCCTGCAAAGAATGGGAAAACCATATAAGATCTGGTAAATATTTTACCTGCCATGAACATGAACATCTTGCTCAAGACTGTTCAGAAAAAACAAGACCTCTAGCTTACCTCAGAAGAAGAAAAAGGATTCAGTAAAAGCTGTGAGGTGAGTAGCAAAGAAAGAGGAGTCTTTTGCAGAAGATTCTGGAGATGGAGTGGATGCCAAAGAAAGCAATGCAAAAGATGCCATGAACATGGCCCAAATTACCACCCAATGAAAGTGTCTGGGTTTTTAGATGGGAGGACTCAACCAATGCAAGTCCCTCCCTGAATTTCTTGTGCATCTGTAATTGTAGCTGAATTGAATAAATGAGCCTTTCATGTCCCAATTCAGTTTTACCTCTCAAAACACACAAAACAAGATGTTGAAATCTCTGCCCTCATCAATAGTGGAGGTGAAATCTTATGCCTAGACTGGCACTTTGTCAAGAAAAAACACCTTCTGGTCAAACAACTAGAACACCTGATTGAAGTCCAGAATGTAGATGCCACCAAGAACAAGAAAGGTGATATCAAGTTCCAAACAACCCTGTATTTCAAACTCGATGAAGTTGTCCAGAAAATGTGCTTTTACGTTATGCACTATGGAAAACAAAATATAATCCTTGGACTCCCCTGGTTGCAGTCTATCAACCCAACCATTGACTGGAAGAAGTGCACCATTTCCATTCCTGATTCCCTTGACCTCTCCTCCAAACTTTATGCACAATGCTCTTTCCCTCAAAGCTTACACCCCTGACAAAAATCCATGAAAATACCCACCACTTACAGTGTGGATTGGGTTGAAATGAAGAAGGTTTACACTTTCTGTAGCTACTATCCCCACAATGATGTAGCTTTATAAAATCTCTGAAATTACTCTGCCAAAGAGAAAGCCTGGTTTGACAAACTTGCCAAGCTTCCTTGACACCGAAGAGCCAAAGCCATCTGTGCCTATATCAAAGCTATGCAGCTAGCAGAAGAAGTGAAAAAAAAAAAGACCATCCTTCCTGAAGAATACAAAGACTTCAAAATGATCTTCGAAAAGGAGGCCACCAATCACATCCCTCCTTCAAGACCCTATGACCACATGATCAACCTGGACAACTTTTTTGTTCCAAAGGTTTCCAAGATCTACCCCCTTGCCCTAGTAGAATGAAAGGCAATAGAAGATTTTATTGAGGAAAATCTCAGAACAGGCAAGATTCACCCCTTGATATCTCTCCAAGCATCCCCTTTCTTCTTTGTTAAGAAAAAGGACAGCAGTCTGCATCCCTGTCAAGATTACTGATATGTCAATGAACATATGGTTAAAGATGCTTACCCTCTCCCCCTTATCTCTGACCTCATTGATAAACTAAAGGATGCAAACATGTACATGAAGTTTGATATACAATGGGGATATAACAACATTTGAATCAAAGACAGTTACCAATGGAAGGTGGCCTTCATTACTCACAAAGGCCTCTATGAACCCAATGTCATGTTCTTAGGACTCTCAAATTCCCCTCTAACATTCCAACAATTCATGAATGACTCATTCAGAGACATAATAGCTAAAGGATGGCTAGTCATTTATATGGATGATCTTCTCATCTTCTCCCCTGATGACAACACCCACAAGGAATGAATACAACACATCTTAGCATGCATGAAAGAATTGGATCTCTGCTTGAAACTCAAAAAGTGCCACTTCAATTACACCAAAGTAGAGTACCTTGGCATGATCATCAAAAAAGAACAGGTTACCATGAATCCAGTTACAGCTGTTTGCAAATCTATGTGGAAAATGCATTGAGGAAAGTCATGCCTCAGAGACAGCTGGGAAAGGACCCCAGGCGCAGCTAAGTGGGGCACATGTGGTTGAGTGAGCCTGCTTCTAGAATCTATACCACCGTTTTTGCTGGTATGTCTGGACAACCAGGCCCTCAACCCTTGGAGAGGCAGTATGCCTTTAACATTGCTCTCACTGTCTACTCTGCACTCAAACAGTCATCAAAGAGTCAGGCCACTGTGAAATGAGAGAAGTCTATCAAAACCAAGGAATTAATTTTTATGCTTGATGAGAGCAATTACATTGACTTCCTTGAAAGCATTCTTGAAAAGCACAAAAAAACTCAATACAAGGTCTCTAGCAAGCAGCAGTTTTCTTTCAAGTTCATTATGCCAAAGATAAAGAAGTATGATTCCTTACTTTTTTTGTGACATGGTGTGCAGCCTTACAATTTTTTTTAGTCAGTGTGTGAGTAAGGCTATGGATGTAGATAATGAGTCAGACTACAAGCAAATGGTACAAAAGATCTCTGATATTACTGGTGACTCCGGTACAACAAAGATTCTTGTTGACATGAAGTATATCAAAAAAAATACCATTGGATCAAGCCAGTGGTAATGCTGGAGATGATGAATCTGGTTCTTCAGATGATAACAAGGTATTTATTTTTGCTCATAGTATCTTGCATGATTTCTGACATGATCTCAAACAAGATCCCATCCCAAGTGGTTTCTGACCTAGATATGTGTCTCACTCGATGGCACATGAAGCTTGCAAAGCTGTACAAGAATGCTCATGACAAAGGCTTTACATATATTGGGTCATCAGGCACTGCTATCCTGTTCACTCCAGCCATGGTACAGTACTTGACTGGGCTCGTGCTTTGATATGTACTCCATACTAATATTGCATGGAAAGAAAAAATACTAATTAGCCTGTAGGAAGATGGGTAGGCAACATTGAACATGCCACCCAATGTTCCATCATTTGATACTGCCAACAAAGTGATGTTTTTACACCTAATGCACAAGTCACAAGCTCAAACTGTTTTCCAGCCTCCACCAACACCAAATCCTGTGCTGGATGTCAATGTGCTTACATCAGTCATTCTCCTTCAGACATTAGCCAATTCTGGTTTACTTTTGCAATCCAAGACTCCATCTGCTTCAAGTTCTGTTCCAGTTCCAACAACACCAAAATCTGTTACAAAGTCTGTCTTGCTTCCAATTCCATCCCCCTCCTAGCTCTCGTGGTTCCTCAAGCATGCCAAAAAAGATCTCCATGTACATGATGCCACTACATATGAGTGGAAAATTGCAGTGCAGCACATTGGTCCTGATATTCTTACTGAAATAAATAACAAGACACTTTAGGAGGTAGGAATTCAAACTGGTGATATAATCTGTCTGAAAAAGGGTTGCATGGTCTGGTGGAATGGTACTGATGCAAAATGGAAGTGTAGCAATACTAATCAGAGTTTGACAGACAAATTGAGGTCACCTACCCATCCACCACCAAAGAAGGTTACTTATGAAAAGAGATATCATGATGGTGGTGGCAGCCACTTCACCAGACCTCCAATAATACCTGGTGGTGGTGAGACTTCATCAAAGGACTATGATCTTTGGTACCAGTTTGCAGAACATGGTGTCTGGCTCTCTGTTCCAAGAGAATATATCATTTGTGAGGATGAGAAGGAGAACTTGTCAAATAGCTTCTTTTTATAGTTAGACAATCTCTATATCATTGACAATACCTGGTTGAAATACAGTGGTGTCACTGTTTCCTTCTCTCACATCAGTTACAATAGTCTGTCAGTCCATTATGTTTAGCATGCACCAAAAAGAAAAAGTTCTACAACAAACACTAAGAAATTCTGCACTACACAATATAACCCAATGCTCTAATGTATCCTTCTGCCTTGTCCAGGGTGATGTTTTGACAAGCATGGGCAATTGTGGTCATTGAGAAGTTGTCAGGATAGCACTGAAAGAATGCCTTGATAAAGGAGAACACTTGTTTAATTGGATTGTAATCAGGAGAGTAGGAAGGGAGGAAAATAAGCTTGCAAACTAATGGCAGTTAGTGTATGAAAAACAAAGTGCGGATGACATACAGTGCATGTCTTCAATGAGTGCACAAACCTCCTTGCTATGATGTATGCAGCAATTGTCCATGATGAGTACACTGTGAGGACCAGGATATGGATTAGTAAAAGGCATCTACATCAAATATAAGTCAGTAAAACTTGTGTAGAACAGAAATACATACCACATGCTCTTTGAGAAACCTCAAGAAGCATTGACTATTGACCAGTCCTTTAACAATGTCATATGCAATAATGCCATTGAAAGTGATAGCAGCAATGATAGAAAACCTTGTTCCATGCACAAGCATCTCTTGACACAGCAGCAAACACCTCTCATCGACTGCCCATGTTGGCAGGTATATGTCTGCTTATCTTTGGCAGCTTTATTGATAAAAATGAGCATATTCAGATCTGGTACTTCAGCAGCAATGCAATTCATGTACATTGCACATGTCTCTTTGTTTTGCTCTGCAGCTGAGCAGGAAATGACCTTCCAGGTGATGCAAAGAGGTTGGAGTGCTCAAATAAGGGTAGAGGGTATAGCATGTTTGTAATGCTTGGCCCAAAGTTTGCACTAAAGCTTGTCAAGATATATGGAGCCATGATGCTGGATGATGGTGAAGATGAGAGTAATATCTGCAGAGCTGAGGACTCACTGGCACCTAGTAAAACAAGAGTATCTGGAAGGGTTGGTTACCATGCCATATCTTGTGTACAAAGATGAAGACTTAACATGATGTGAAATTGTGGATATGGTAGACGCCATCGATGAATCCTGATTTGTATTCTGTGCTAAGCTCTCTGCAATCTGAATGGAATGACTCTTCAGGAAATCAATGATTTTCAGCTTCCTACAAGTGGTCTCATCCATTTCATGGACACCCTTGTGAACCTTTAGGAACTCATCCAAAATAGTGTACATCATGCCTGCATCCTTCCCATGTGGGTGCAGAATGAGATGAATGCCACTGATCATTGCTGTTTGAAATTCCTGGTATCCATTATGGAGAGACACAAGGGTTTCCTTGGGCATTTTTTTGCAAAAAGCTTTCCAAACCTTGAAGTCCATAATAGCAGACTTGAAACATGCAACTCTTGACCATAGGTAATGATCACTGCTCAGCTTATGGAGCAAGTAAGGCCGATGTAAGCTGATCCTCTCCACACCACCTTTGCCCCAAAGGTCACCAAAGTCTACCCTCTAAACCCACAAGAACTTGAAGTGTGCAATGTCTTCATTGAGGAACATCTGAAAACTGGATGGATTTGCCCCTCCAAATCACCACAAGCCTCTCCTTTCTTCTTTGTTCCAAAGAAAGATGGATTGGTGTGACCTTGCCAGGACTACCATTACCTCAACTTGCACATTGTCAAGAATGCATATCCTCTCCCCCTTATCTCTATCCTTATGGATCAGCTGAAGGACTCTACTATTTTCACTAAATTCAATGTCCGATGGGGATATAACAATGTCCACATCAAGAGGGCGACCAATGGAAAGCAGCATTCATTACCCCTCAAGGACTCTTTGAACCAACAGTGATGTTCTTTGGCCTCTGTAACTCCCCCACCATATTCCAAGCATTCATGAATGATACCTTTAGTGATATGATAGCCAAGGGATGGCTCCTCATTTATATGGATGACTTTCTTATTCATTCCTCCAACCTCACCATCCATCATGAGTGAACCCTCCAAGTTCTCCAACACCTCCAAAACCACCATCTCTGTCTCAAACTCTTAAAATGTGAGTTTGACAAGGATGAAGTTGAGTACCTTGGAATGGTCATTGGCAAAGGGAATGTGCAGATGAACCCCACCAAGCTCAATGCAATCAAGGACTGGAATGCCCTCCATGATGTCAAGGGCATTTGGTCATTCCTGGGCTTCTGCAACTTCTATTGCAAGTTCATTCCTGACTTCTCATCACTCACCCAACCCCTCCTTGTCCTCACCTGAAAGAACCAGCCTTGGAAATGGTCATCCTCCCAAGAAACCATCTTTTGTGCCCTTTAGTCCACCTTCACATCAGCCCCTGTCCTTATCCTTCCTGACCTCTGAAAGCCATTTTATGTCATGACTGACACCTCTCTCACTGCTTCTGGCATAGTGTTGATGCAAGCTGATGATAATGGAGATCATCACCCATGCATGTACCTTTCAAAAACCTTCTCACCTGCAGAGCATAACTATGACATTTATGATTGCAAATTGCTTGCCATCATTTATGCGCTACACAGATGGAAGCACTACCTTCAGGGTACTGGCCTTCACATCACCATCATTACCAACCACAAGAACCTCACCTATTTCTGCAACCCCTGGAAGCTTTCCCACCAACAAGCTCATTGGCACCTATTCCTCCAGGACTTTGACCTCACCTTCACCCCTGTCCCTGGTACCTCTATGAGGCCTGCTGATGCCCTCTCCTGCCACAACCACATTGATACTTCCTCCAACAACCAGGCTATCACTCTCCTCCCAAACAACATTTTTGTTTGCAATATTGACCTTGACCTTAGCAAGAAGATCACTGCCTCCACCACCTCTGACCCTCTCATTCAGTCCACCCTTTATGCCATGGAGAACTCTCAACCCCTCTTTGGCCACTCCTGCCCTGATGACTAAATCTATCAGGATGGTAATTTTTACCTCCAGGGCCATCTGTACATTCCTACCTTTGCTCATCAGGAACTGGTGCAGTCTATCCATAAGTCCCTCACTGGTGATCATAGTGGTATCTTTTGCACCACTGAACTTCTCTCTTGCAACTATTGGTGGCTGGGCCTTGCTGCATTCGTCCATCAATTTATTTCTGGGTGCACAGTCTGCCAGTCCTCCAAAGTCAACACCCATCCCACCATCCCCCTGCTCTCTCCTCTCCTGTCCACCTGCACCTGCCCCTTTCAGCAAATTTTGGTTGACCTTGTCACTGGCCTTTTTTCAGTCCAGGATCATGATGCTCTCATGGTTGTGGTCGACCATGGGCTTATGAAGGGGGTAATTTTAACTCCTTGCAATTCCACTATCAGTGTGGAAGGAGTTGTTAAAGTGTTCTATGAAAATGTTTTTACTAGGTTCGGTCTTCACAACCACGTTATCTCAGATAGAGGCCCTCAGTTTGCCTCAGATTTTGCCAAAGAGCTTACCCGTCTCCTTGAATATGATGTTCACCTTTCCTCCACCTATCACCCACAGACCAACAGAGAAACTGAATGAGTCAACCAAGAGGTCAAGACCTATCTTTGGATCTTCTGTAATAGAGTACAAACCCAATGGAAAGAACTCATTCCCTCAGCTGAATTCCATCACAACTCCTTGGTTTATTCTATCACAAAGAAGACACCATTCTCCCTAATGATGGGATATGAACCCTGCCCATATCCTTCGCTTCACCCCTTCTTTATCAACTCCCTCAATGAATGCCTCATTGATATTGATAAAGCCCAAGCCAAAGCATTAGCAGCCCATGAACTGGCCCAGAAGGCAATGAAATCCCATGTAACCACCAAGTTCATCCCCTGAAAACAGGGCAATAAAGTGTGGCTTGAAGAAAAGAACCTCCACATTTCCAACTAATCATGGAAACTCCTTCCTAAACAATATGGCCCATTTGAGATCTAGAAGGTCATCACCCCCATTGCCTATCACCTCTGACTCCCACCCTCATGGAAGATCCACAATATGTTCCATGCTTTCGTGTTATCATTATATTGGGAAACCCCGAAACATGGCTCAAATTTCATCTATAATCCACCTGACATCATTGGAGATGAAAAGGAATTCAAAGTCAGAAAGATCCTATGTTACAAGAAGATCCATGGATCATTCCAATTTCTGATCTTTTAGAAGGGATGGCCTATCTCCAAATCAACATGGAAACCTGAGGAGAATCTCGAAAACACACAAACCACCTTCAATGAGTATAAGAAGCAATTCCTCTCTGACTTCCCCTCAGTCTAATCGTCATCCATCAATATGTTCATCAGCTGCACTTCATCCTTGTCTTCCCAGTCCAACTGCCCAGCCTCTTGCACCCTACCCCCCTATAGAATTTGCTTCATGCACCTTTCTACTGCTAGGCACAATATGCTGTATGCCTCTGTACTCCTTAATATTCAGTTGACACTTTTTATAGAAAATGACCCCATGTTTATGGGCAATGCCACTCTATGTGGTCTTGCCACTTTGTTCCATACCTATTCTTCTCTTGACACCCTTTACCATGATGCTGTATCCCAACATTCCATTGAGATGTCGATGGAACCTTTTGAGGAGTAGCTATTTAGCTAGGACTTGTGGACATTCATAACACCATCCTAGGGTTACTGCATACCAACAAGTTTGGCTATGTTGTCAATTGTCTCCCCTCACCAACATCGCCAGCATTTTCAGCCCCCTTTACAATTCACTAAACCTAGTTGACCAGCGTACCTATGATAACGATCACGCCCTCTCTAACCTGATGCCACCTGTCAATGTCCCCACTCATTCTGTTACTCCCATCACTCAATCCCCATTCCCACTTCCTTCCTCCATCCATGCTGCTGCTGGCAGCACCTCCACCAAATTTGAGATGGCTTGTGCTGAAGGGTTAGAAGTTGCTGATAGAGCTGTCGAAGAGCAAGAGACTTCCGCCATACTTGCTCCATGTGGATCTGTCTCAAATCCCATCTTTATCAATAAGCCAGAGATCCTGCCTGGCCTTCCTATTTCTCCTCCTTGTTCTCTTCATTGCTTTCGGTACAACTCCCCCAACCACCTCATCCACCAGTGCCCCCAATACTGCTGTCTCAAATGCTTTGTCTGGACCCCAGGTCACACTCATGGCAGATGCCCTCATTGCCTTTGCCAGTACTGTTGTGCAGCTGGTCATCCTTCCTAGCATTGCCCCTTCCATTCTTGCATGTGCTGCAGTGCAACAGGACATCTTGCAAGCTCCTGTCCTGAGTCATGTCATGCTTTCTCAGCCTCTGACTTTGACAATAATGACATCATCTACAATGGAGGTGATTTATTGGGGCCAGAATTTTGAAGTGGTTATCATGGATGTGGTAGAAATAGTCTCCAAGATGGTCCTTTGAAGCTATGAATGGGATAATGTTATGGTAAGGTGATATCTTGAGTCTATTTCTTTTCTTTGCACTTTCTTCCCTTTGGGTCATCCTAGTGAGCCCAGTATTTTTATCTGCATTGACCTTTCTTTCTCTTGACCATAGATTCAGATAGAACATTCCTTCCCCTTCTAGAACATTCCATAACCCCTTTATCATCTTTTCTACAAGGAACACTCTTTCCCTTTTATGGAATGGTCTCTTACCTTCTATTGTATTTCATGGTCTGTGCACAGACTTCCCCATTATAAAGTGTGTCCTCCAGTATCATGTACAGTAAGCTAGTTCTATGCAATTCACCCTTGCTGTGAACTCTCCGTTGGCATGAGGTTAATTGTCAATGAGACCCTTGGCATGTATTCTCTACTCTATTGGACTTTGTTTTACCATTGAGTAGATGCTTTGCTAGATTCTATGCAAGGTGTGTATCAGGGAGTTTCTCTTCTCACAGGGAAGGTGATGGAGTTGACTGTTTGTGGAAAGAAGGAATAGGGATGCAAAGTGGCCTTTTAGGAATAGGAGCGACTTGTTGATTCAAGGAGGAGAATGTGATTCGTTGGGCTGGAGAAGCTGGAGGAGTGACAGCAGCTTCAAGGAAATTTTTGACATCTCAGAAGAAGGAAAAGACAGGGTTGGTAGTGGTAGGAGATGGGGGTTGTGGAGTAGAGGATGGAGTTCTGGAGGAAGGACAGATTACATGCCTGGGGGTAGAAATGCTGGGCAACGGGTTGACTCCTTGGTAGGAGAACAGTGTTTTAGAAAGCTAGTTCTTTTGATATGCACCTTGTGCAGAATCTAGCTGAAGCATCTACTCAATGGTAAAACGATGACCAATAGAGAGAAGTACATGCCTAAGTCTCATTTACAATCAACCTCATGCCAACAGAGAGTTCACAGCAAGGTGGAATTGCATAAAACTAGCTTAAGGTATAGAATACAAAGAGGGCACTATTTATAGGGTGGAGGTCTGTGCACAGACCATGGAATATGATGGAATATTAGAGATCATTCTGGAGTGGGGAAGAGTGTTCAAATAAAGATGAGAGTAACAGATCTTATGGAATGTTCTGGAAATGGAAAAAATATCCCATCTAAAATTATGGATGAGAGAAAGAAAAGTCAATGCATATTGAGATGCTAGGCTCACTAGGATGGCCAAGTGGAAAGAAAGAACAAAGAAAAGAAATAGATTTAGTATAGTGTCCTACCATAACATGCAACAACTATACTTGATAGTTAACTTAGCTAATGCTATACTTTTTCAAGGTCAATTAATCAATGGGCTATTGACTACACTTTGGTAGACTTTGGCACGCATTTTTGGTACACATGGTAGTCAACTTTGCTAATGCTATACTTTTTCAAGGTAATGGTCTGTTGACTACACTTTGGTACGCATTTTTGGTACATTTGGTAGTCAACTTTGCTAATGCTACACTTTTTCAAGATAATGGTCTATTGACTACACTTTTGTACGCATTTTTGGTACACTTGGTAGTCAACTTTGCTAATGCTACACTTTTTCAAGGTAATGGTCTATTGACTACACTTTTGTACGCATTTTTGGTACACTTGGTAGTCAACTTGCTAATGCTACACTTTTTCAAGGTAATGGTCTATTGATGTTACAGTAGGGCAGTATTCGGAGTCTATTTCTTTTCTTTGTTCTTTCTTTCCCTTGGGTCATCCTAATGAGCCCAATATCTCTACTTGCATTGACCTTTCTTTCTCTCGTCCATAGTTTCAGATGGAACGTTCTTTTCCTTTCTAGAATGTTCCATAGAACCCTCATTGTCTCCTCTTTATTTGGAATACTCTTTCCCTTTCATGGAATAGTCTCTTATCTTCCATCGTATTCCATGGTCCATGCATGGATCCCTTTCATATAAATAGTGTCCACTCACACCCTGTACTATAAGCTAGTTCTACACAATTCACCCTTGCTGTGAACTCTCCGTTGGTGTGAGGTTGATCGTCAATGAGACCCTTGGCATGTACTCTCTACTCTTCAGGACTTCATCTTGCCTTTGAGTAGACACTTGGCTAGATTCTATGCAAGGTGCATATCAATTGACTACACTTTGGTACACATTTTTGGTACACTTTCTGATTATACCTTGTATATACTTTTGGTACACTTTTTGGTTGCACTTTTAATATGCTTTTGGTACACTTTCTGACTTCATGTTTGAGTCAGAGAGTGTAGTCAGAATGTGTACTTGAAGTATAGCAAAGAAGGGTACAAAAAGTATAGTGAAAGAATATACACAAAGTGTAATAATAATGTGTAAAAAGTGTACAAAGTGTAGTAATATCATATTGTATATGAAGAAAAAGTTGGCAGCAGGTCTATATTCTTGCTAATTGTAATTAATATAAGGTGTAATGAAATGCAGAATATGCTTTGTTTTGATCTACAGTGGCTCAAATAAGTGTCCCAATGTTTGGCCATTTTGGAAAGACTTGACATTTACAAAAGAACCAAAATATATCAGCTCTGACCCTTGCAGGGTCATTGATAGCCCTAACTCCTACCATGAAAATGAGCCCTTAGTTATGTGATTTGGTTGCCATGGCACTGAGATATAACATTTTCAAAATGACATGTCATTGGGACACTTATTTGACCATGATGTTATCAGTGA
>JBBPQW010000879.1:0-12223 GCA_038092695.1 Boletus rubropictus | reverse complement strand
CTTCTGCGTTGAGCCTTTGAAGAGCGCTGATGACTTCGGTGCCGGATGAGGCGTCAGCCGTGGTAAGGAAACTCTGCGCGCCTTTAAGTTCCGAGGTTCGGTCTCGCAGGAGCGTCTGGAGTTGATTGGACTCTTTTTTCGATGATAATGATTCCTTTCGTGCACGGTGAAGTTCCTTGCTCTGAGTGTCCAAACGCTGCCTGAACTCGGCAGCCGAATTCTTTGTACTGGAAAGCTCACGGCGTAGGGCCTCCATCTCGCGATGGCCTTCATCCGGCTTGAGAGCATATCCGTCGCGCGGTTTTCTGACTTTTCGCAGCTCTGAATGCGCCGCCGTTAGATCGAGGTTAACTTTCTTGAGCGTCGTCTCGAGCTGTTCGGTTTCTCTTGCATGTCCATTCTTGAGCCGCTTGATTTCCGCGTTAAGATTCTGCCTGATGGACTCCCTTTCTTTCCGTATGCGCTCGCGAGCAACGGTCAGGTACTCAACCCGTTGAACTTGCTCCTGCAAGTCCATTTTCAACCCCTTCACTACCTCCTTGTGTGCCTCACGAGCAGCGCTCAACTCTCCCCTCAGCTTTTCCACCTCAGACTGCATCTTGGAGCGCTCCTGTTTCATTCCTTTCCGTTCGGCGTCCAGCTGTTGCGTCTGTTGCTGAAACATGGTTCTGAGTTTCTCGATCTCCTCGTTTAACACATACGTCGTGGTGGGCTCTCTCTCCTTTCCATACCTGGTCCTCATTTCCGCTGAGTTGGCTGGGAAGACCAAGCGTAAAAACGGCTGTCGATGGCTGATTATAAAGAATTGCTACGAATGTGGTCAGACGACGCGAAACACCGTTGAAGATACAACAGATGGCTTTACCTTGGGTTACAGCAGGTGGTGCTACACGATTCAACGGCAGCGATAATAACCGGAAGAAGGTAAAGAGCAGGGCGAGGCGCTCACCTTTCCGCACGGACACGAGCTGCAGGCATGCCTGTTACCTAAGCCGCTCATCGAATTGTCTCTTTATAATTCGAGCTTGAACGGAAATGTGCTTGTCAACAATTTCCGTCATTGCCCGAATGCGTGGTAGATGACATGGTACGACAAGACAATAACAAAAAAAAGGCTACAACATCGATGTAATCGTAGTGAGTCAGGAGGGGCATCGTGGTCGCACGAGCTGCAAGTGATGAAGTCGAACGGGACTCGTCATTTTCAACGAACATGAGAACAACAACCGCAGAATGGCATTGCGATGGTCGGTAAAATCAGGTGCCATAAAGCGTCAATCCCTCTCAGGTAATCTCTCACCGAGTGCATAGAGTATAACAACCACATCTGCAACACTCGTCCAAGGATCCTTGTCTGTAGAATCATAGTTTCATCAAGTCCCTCCGCTTATGAGATCTATTCGTCTCAGCCGCGAGTGCCATTAGTTTCTCGAAAAACTGTAAAATACTTACGGATCATGAAACTTCTTCCATGTCGTCGTCGTCGTCATCGTCGTCGTCTTCCTCGTCATAATCGTCCATTGTGACATCCCCATTCGCCCCAGAGCTTGGACCAGGAACATTCTCAGCTTTGACCTAGGATAATGGACAACTCAGCACGAGACAATTCATACGCATTGATACACTGACCCCTTCCCTTGCAAAGATTTCTGAGAGCTCCCACATACCGTTGTACTCACCACTACGGTGGAGCATCGCGATTTCATTCAGTACTTCTTTGAGATAAACCTCAGGTTGTTGGGTCCGTTCCCTCAGAGGTTTAAAACTCCAACGAGGTTGTTCGCGGAAAAGTTGAAACAACAAATCTAGCAGCTGATTCCGCGGTAAACGGGCCATGCGCTCAAAGGTACCTTTGACAGGTTTTGGTTTTGTTTTCTGATCAAAATCGTGAGTTGGATCTCTACGGAATGAAAACGGACGCTGACAATCATATCAGCGAAAGAGCCGGCGGCTACACCACTGCTCAATCTGTTGATTCCACCACGGCCACCGCTGAGACCTGCCTCTTCAATCATGCGAATTTGTCTCCGTGGGGTGTTGTATGCGCGACTCCTCTCCCGCATTTGTCGTCTATACGATTCGTTGAAGAGCGGCCTCAGACTGCACTCGTGCTTGATACGACCTGTCAAAATCGTTGTCCGTGCACGGGGATTATACGTGTGCGCTATGGCTGTCCCTGGAGCAGGAGGAACGGGGTCTTTGGGACGTTCGGCAACGACGAGTTGATTTTCTACAGCCTCGTTCATCATATCCAACTCGTATCTATCCACATGAACGCCATTCTCTCCCGCAGGTATGTATGCGGCATCCGGAGGAAATGATGGCAGGTCTGATGCGCGAGGGGTCGGATCGTTCGGGTCAGGAGGCAGAAAGAGGAATATGCGTGGTGACCGTCCCGAAGAGCTGACAGCGTTTTGATAAATACGTATTGTAGCAAGATGAACGTCCTCCTTGTCGATAGCGGCCCATCGTGCCATCAAGTGCTTGGGTATCTTCAAAAAAAACACGAGGGGTGGTTAGAGAATGGCTCCTCCAAGAGACATAGCACAAGGCACGGCTCTGTGCACAGAATCAGATTAATGCTCACTTTGACCAACCAAACCCTCCCATTCCCTCTGTCTAACATTAGCTCTTCTTCGGGATCGGGTTGTGCATCCTCCTCGTGAGGTACCTCTGGTTCGAATGGCTTCTTGTCGTCCTCCACGGTCAAATCGTCCATGTTGCACTGCTATCAGTAATGTTCAAAGGATTGGTTTCCTGTGGCAGCGTGGGCGACGTGAGTGCGGTTGTTTGAAACGGCTGCTGAGCGTATAGCCACCGGCCAAACACACTCAATCATGCATTCCAGCTACGACAAGATCCAGGCTATCTTTTAACGATACGCATACAAACGCCAGCGCAGAAACGCGTAAAGGGCATGCTACATGGACTCCCGGGTCCTCACTCATCCAATATATCAACGACTGACTCGAGCGCGACCTTGGGCTTCAGCAGGATCTTGGTCTCCCACTTTTTCTCGCCGGTCATTCTCACTCGCGTCTTCTTCCTCAGACCCAGGTCTGTGGCACACAGTACCTTGGGGTCATTGCTTCCTTTTGTCTTTGCGGACCTCCCACTATCGTATGAATCCTCCATTTCCGTCTCATCGAATGCGGTCGCTGGCGGGACTGCCGTCACCTCAAAATCGCCAGAGGTGACATCCTCGCCCATAATCTTGTTCACACGCATTGCTAGAGAGACTAGAAAAGAGAGCTTGTCGGAGAATTTGGAAGAGAGGGCCGAGGAAATGACCGATTTTTGCACATTACATCCAGTGGTGAGGAGGATGTCACTCAGATTGGGGATTATCCCGTTCGCGATTTGGAGCACGGTCTGCGAGTTATTGAACAGCGTCGATGGGACATGCGCACGCGTGACGGCCCGCCAACGGCCAGCAACAACCTCTGCTTCTAATCATGCGCGCGAGTAACTTTCAGTAAGATTTTTTTCAAGCAGCGATTACTCACCTTTTTCATGCACACTCTGGTAGATTGCGTCGATGAACCGGTTATGTTTCTCGTCTCCGCCTATTATCCAAGCGTATGCGATCCAACGCAGACGATACGTCAGATATGCCTGGAATGCGATTTGTATCAAAATGGGATCGTCCTTATGTTTTTTCGTGCCGAGGAAATGGACAATGTCGCCTCCGATCACACCCGATGCTCGTTTGCAAGCCGCCAATTGCTCATCCGTTCTTGCCGCTTGCATCGTCGTACTATGGAAGAACAACTCGGTCATGGACTCGGCCATGAATGCAGTGCTCTGCAGCATTTCTGCGTTGAGCCTCTGGATGATGGTGGTGACCTCTGCGCCAGAAAAGGCGTCAGACCTTCTGAACAAACTCTGCGCGCTTTCGGGATCCGAGGATCGATTCTCCAGTGTCAAAAGGTAATTGAACTCCTTCCTCAATGCTGATGATTCCTCTCGTGCGCTGTGAAGCTCCCTGCTTTGAATGTCCAGACGCTGCTTAAGTTCGCCAGCCATCTGATTCGAATCCTTCGTATTGGAAAGCTCACGGCGTAGGGCCTCCATCTCGCGAAGACTTTCGTCCAGCTTGGGAGTATACGCCTCGAGCGATTTTCTGACTTCCCGCAGCTCTGAGTGCGCTTGCGTTCGATCAAGGCTGACTTCCTCGAGCGCTGCTTTGAACCGTTCGGTCTCCTTTGCCTGCGCTAGCTTTAGCCGCTCGATCTCCGTGCTGAAATTCCCTTTGATGGACTCCCTTTCTTTCTGCACGCGCTCACGATCAACGGTCATTTGCTCAACTCGTTGGACGTGCTCCTGCAAGTCCATTTTCAACTTGTCCACCTCCCGCTTGTGCGTCTCATGAGCAGCATTCAACTCTTTGCTAAGTTCTTCTGCCTCGGACTGCTTCCGCGAGCGCTCCTGTTTCATTTCTCTCCGTATGGTGTCTAGCTGTTCGATCTGCTTTGCATGCGTTGCCTTGAGCCGCTGGGTCTCCACATCGATATTTGCATTCAAATCCTTCGTGTTGGAGAGCTCGCGGCGAAGGGCTTCTATTTCGCGAAGCCTTTCCTCCTGCTTGGAAATACATGCGTCGAGCGATTTTCTGACTTCTCGAAGCTCTGAATGCGCTCGCGTTCGATCAGAGTTGGCTTCCTCGAGCGCTGTTTTGAACCGTTCGGTCTCCTTTGCGTGCGCGAGCTTGAGCTGCTCGATGAACTCCCCGTCTTTCCGTACGCGTTCGCGATCAACGGACAGATGCTCAACCCGTTGAACGTATTCTTGTAAGCCTATTTTCAGCCTCTTCACTTCCTCTTTGTGCGCCTCATGAGCAACATTCAACTCTCCCCTCAGCTTTTCTGCCTCGGACTGCATCTTGGAGTGCTCCTGTTTCACTTCTTCCCGTCCGGCGTTCAGGTGCTCAACCTCTTTTGCGTGCGCTAGCTTGAGCCGCTCGATCTCCCCATTGAGATTCCTTCTGATGGACTCTCTGTCTTTCCATACGCGCTCGCAATCAGCAGTCAGGTGCTCAACCCTTTGACCATACTTCTGTAAGCCCACTTTCATCGTCCCTACCTCCCTCTTGTACGCCTCACGAGCGGCATTCAGCTCTTGCTTCAGTGTTTCCGCCTCGGACTGCATATGCGAGCGCTCCTGTTTCGTTCTTTCCTGTGCGGCATCCAGCTGCTGCGTCTGTCGCCGAAGCATGGTTTTGAGTTTCTCGTTCTCCTCCTTGAAGGCATCCACCATGGCGTTTTTAGCCACACCGGGATCTCCATTTTCCTGTTCGCGCTCGCGGTGGCTCCTGACAGAAGCCTCGTCCTTTTCCCCTTCCCAATCGAGGAGGATACTAGATCGAAGGTCCTTCGCCAACCGTCCCCACCACTCGGGCTCGCTCTCTGGCTTGCGCTGTGTGTCAAGCGATGCCTCGATCTGTTGACACAATTGATCCATTTCCTCTTGGAACTGGAGAGGTGGGGGCGGGGGCAGGGGCGTCTCACGCGTACTCTCTGGCTTGCGCTGTGCCTTTAGCGACGCCTCGACCTGCTGACGCAATTGATCTGTTTCCTCTTGCAATTGCCGAGGCGGGGGCGGGGGCGTCTCACGCACACTCTCTGGCTTGCGCTGTGCCTTTAGCGACGCCTCGACCTGCTGACGCAATTGATCTGTTTCCTCTTGCAATTGCTGAGGCGGGGGCGGGGGCAGGGGCGTCTCACGCGTACTCTCTGGCTTGCGTTGTGCCGTGAGCGACGCCTCGGGCTGCTGACGCCCTTCCCTTTCCCTCCTCCGTCGCTGGGCAGATGGGGCCGGAGGGAGTGCCCCACGTGGATGGTCACCACCGTCGTCCACCTGGCTGTGTTCGAGGCGCCCCAGGATAGGCTCGTCGTTGACGTTGGACGATGGAGGTGACACTTGTTTGATGTGTTTCCGCTGCGCGTCTTGTGTTACACGGGGTGGGTATTCAGGGGTTGTTGAAGTCGACAGTTTAGCTGTGAGAGGTGTGGGTACGAACGAGCTGTTTCGCTTCCGGGTCGAGGGCCACAAGTCATTGAACATGGCGACGACCAGGTATTGGGATTTCTAGTTCGGATGGATTGTCGAGTCCCGCTCGACAGCTCAGAGAAAGTAAACAGGCAAGCAACAAGCGACGAGTGCCAGCAAAACTAAGCGTCGAAACGGTCGTTGGTGGCTGATTATAAAGGGGTCATTACGAATATGGCTCAGATCTTCAAAGATGCGAGACATGGCTTTACCTTGGGGTTACAAAAGGCAATATTGATATCGTATTCAGCACGACTCGGTGGAGGTGGGAGTTGGAAGAGGGTGAAGAGGTAACGCTCACCCTTTCTCCACTCCTTCGAGCGAGGCTACAGGCAGGCCTGTTAGCTAAGCCACACGTTTCATGACCCCGCATCGTTGTCATGTCACCTGCCCCACACTGCATTGGCGTGCTGGGTTGGAACGTGGCCGGGCACGAATCTAGGCAATAAACCCATGATTGCGGTTCCAGGACACCCCAATTGACCTACCACGCTCAAACCACTGGGCAGAATCTAGGTTAGGCTGTGATCTTCATTAGATGACAGAAATGTCCATCGGTAACACGTATCATTCGGTCACGTTTACAAGGAGTTCCATGGGACCTGCGAAAGCCATAATAATAAAGGCATCCATGGACACGCCCCGCCTGAAAAAACGTGAAGCCTGAAGATAATCCATCTTTGGACGAGCAGGTGCAAAAACACAACGAGGTTCAGGCCGAGATGTCAAACGCATAATGACTGCACTTTTTCGAAACATCCCCTCGAAAAATGCTTGGCATTGATGAGCGAGGAACCGGATGGTCTTGTTGCCTAAAGTCAGTTGCTGTCCATGTTCTGCAAGCGTCCGGTCAGTGAAGTTCGTCCTTTAGAGGGAACTCAGACTGATCTGACAAACTAGAACTGCTTTGCGTGTCACGAACCTCACTTTTATCTTTAACTTGCGCTCTTTTTATAGTTGTCCGTGGGGGGAAACCTGAAATGAAGGTAGATAGTATAGTTGCGAGGACGTGCTTTTTTAACCACGTTCAAATCATGTGAGACGAAAAAAATGAACAACGCCATGGTATGATTTGATCTCGGACGTCACAGTCATACAGGACGCAAGTATCTAGTACGAAAGCGGTGTAGACATGTCATCGAAAAAACTGGTACTCAAGGGCGGCAGCTTGAACGGAGGTAGGGCAAGCGTACCAGGGATAAGCGGGGGATGCAAGATCTCCCAAAAATCGCCCCTACAATCACCAAAGTGATCACAGCACATCGGTGTTGGCGTCTCGGGGGCATACTCGGAGGGACTTGTACAGGCAGAGGGGAAAGAGGGGAGTCGGAAGGTCAGGTTGTTGTCCAGAAGATGTGCAGCATCGTACGGCTCCGCCGCGAAAGGGTCGTCAGATATCGTTTTTCGTTCGTATTTAGCAGACGGAATGTTAGTAGGATGGTTGACGTGGTTAGATGGGTCAAACGGTGTCCTGGACGGCCGTGGGGAGGAAGCGGGTAAGGGTTTTGCGTGCTTTGCGTCAACGGAGGTGATGAAGATCGTTGGAATGGCATTTTGACCGCGAGGCGAAGGCGGTGGTTTCTGTGTATCCCAGCAGGACAGCGCGCAATGTAGAGACGTCTCCCGGTCGGACGCGATTGGGCTTGCCATTGAGACATCACGTGATAAGTTCGTAACGTGATCCGGACTTGACCCTAGACTCAGTCGGTGCAAGCGTTGTTCCAGCCGTTCAACCAGAAAGTCACTCGTTGATGCAGAGCGCAACCGGAACTTGAGGGGTGATGAAGTGAATACCGGAACGGGGCGTAGTGAGGAATCGTGTCCAGGCCGTTCAACGTCAAAGAAAGTGTCTTGGAAACTGGATATCGAGGTGCTCATTCCAGATGAGCAGTCTTCCTCGGTGGCACTTGAAAGGTTTATAGCGTCGGAGCTGTAGCGGGACATGTGAGGAGATGATGATGATGATGTGGAATGGTCAGACGAAAGGGGTTGTATAGGTAAGGAGTCGCGGTCAGCAAAGGGCGGAGGACATCTTCGTGAGAGGGTTAAAGTTGGTCTATGCGAAACATCTCTGCGTATTCTCTGGCGTCGTAAGGGCTTGAATATATCCTTCGCTTTTATATATGGGAGATCACGAAGACGACGTCGACCTGTAAGTTTTCGTTCATAATAGACGCGGTGCATGTTTTCGATTTTTCTGGAGCGAAAAAAAGACGATTGGAGTATTTCTGAGGAGAGACAAGTTTTAAGAGAACGGCGGAGGCACCGCATACATCTGTATGCAGAATTCTAAATCAGACTGGAGCAAAACATACGTAGACGGCTGAACCCAAACGAGGCCCGAGGAAGCGAAACTTGGACGAATATGTTTCAGCCAAAAGGCAGAATATGCCAATGCCAACCGGTTTCCTTTTCATCCACAACCAGGATCGGAGTCGGCCCGGACTCGAGTGCATCAATCCCCCGAGGCCTTTATCACTGTCATATCATGTCCAGTTGCCCGTCTGAGATGCGCTTATGCGATAGTAGAACCCGATCATACGTGGAATAATCTCGGCGTCTTGGGAGCAAGTACTTGACTGACCATATATCTAGATTACGTGAAAATCGGCTTAGAAAGTGGACGGATGTCCTGTGAATAAGCCGTTTGCTGGACATGAGCTCCCACCGCGCGGAGCCGTAATCCATTCTGTGTTGGACAAGGAGGAAGGGGTGAATGAAGGCGGCGCATGGCAGGGTGATCGTAAAGACACCTGGCAACCTACGTTCCCTTACTCCATCCCTTAGTCGGGACCGACGGGATAAGGCCCAGGCAGCAGAGTTTAACGTACTCTCGTTACCTGCGATGAGAAGCGTGCTGCATATGTCACCCTCACAATCATGAAGAATGAGGGACCACGAACTAGATAGATAGAAAAATGCATCCAGTGTGTACGAGACTGTAAGTGCCCGAACAGACAGACGAATGAGTCATACTATAGTCGGTATGGATCAGCGAGAGGCATTGTGAAAATAGAGCGGTGTTTGGATAAGGAACGCTACCAAATTTGTCGTAAGGAACCTATAGGATGGATTAATCAAAATCCAAGGTCAAATCTACCGCATCTGAGCCAACAACTCTATCGGTACTTTGTATCAATGTTGGCCCCTCGGCTGAAAGATAGTTAACGAGGCTGACCGGCAAGGAGTAGCACAGGGGTAGCACATCCAATCACCCTTTCCTCGTAACAGGGGGTCTGCCTCCTGTACTAATATTACCCTTCACAACACCGGTGGTCCATTGCACACATGTGCAACCATCAAAACTTGCTATGCTGGAGGCAGAATGAAGAGCCGCCACTGCGACAAGGTCGAGCCCATGGGGCCATGCGACCACCGCGGCAAAATGCACAAGGAAACTCCGTCGCATCTGCGATATCGTCCTGCCACATCAGAGTCGGAACATGTAGTAGTGCCCGACAAGAGTTCCCCGTGTCTGCGGTTGGTTTATCAGGCACTGTTCTAACTCCTTTTGGGCTGGACTTTATTGTGGAGCGAAACTCATTGGTCAGAAGAAGAAACGAGCAAGGTTTGAGAATTTTGAGAATTGGAATCAAAACCAGTGTCGGCACTACGTTCGCTCGCACGGAACTCTCCGGAGAATGCTCCCAGCCGCCATGGAAGGCGGACTAAACTTGGTTTCCTTATCCAGATTTTTTGAAAGCCTCTCCAGGAACACTGTCATAGCAGTAAGTGTAGATTGCGACACGCAACCTTGCTACTCACATTTGCGGAATCTCGACGATGGATTAAAAGTATGTGGACATCGTGACAACGTATCAGTGGACGTCCCCCATCGAGCCACCGTGGCCGCCTACCGCCGACATCAGCGAGAAAAGCAACTCTCCCAGCAGCCAATTCTCAAAAGAAATATAGCATCCGAGCCATCAAATTCAATATATCCTTCCTAGGTCCTCCCCGGGTGGGGAAACTGATCAGAATTCTGCATGTTCTAGATCCCATGGGAAGTACAAAGCGATTGCGCGATGTTGGCGGCCACCGGAATTGAGGAGAAAGCCTTACGTGATGAGTCGTGCACTCGAACGGCGTGCCCGCAACGCCCCTACGATGTCAAGCACCGTCTGGTTACAATGGTATGCAGAAAGGCTATGTGTGGCATCGTTCAGCCTCTGAAGACGCCAGTCATTGTCGTTCCGGGACGACTCGCCAACACCCCGATAAGAAATATGAATATGGCGGCATCCGGGGCTTGCGCTGGTAGGCCTCTATGATACGTTCGTGCTTGGACTTTGATTCGTCAAGTGGGTGTTCAACAAGGAACACGAGACATGTTTCGATGGGACGACAGAGCCACTCCTCGCGGTACATCTACGTGAGATTTCGATTTCTATTTTTCTCTTCCTCTTGATTTTGGAGTTCCACCCCTGCGCGACTTGAAATCACTCTCAACGTATCTGTCCTACTCTGTCATCGTGTCAGAACGCACAGCCAGTCGCCGAGCTAGCGTCGAGTACGGTGACTAACTGGCGATCGCATTCGGCGGGGTAACTGAAGTCCATGTCCCCCCACAGGACAGGTCAAAAATTCTCTACAGTGATATTTCCAAGGGGGGATTTAACATCCACGAGGACTCTGGCCGACCACGATGTTGAGACAGTCTGGCACTGGGAACTGAGCTTGGTGTACTCCGCCTTCCTCGTGTCTAGTGTGGATGATACATTCCTGATTGCTAAAGGATGTGATTCTTTGGTGGTGTCATATGGATTCATCTGAAACATGGAACACCTTGAATGTATCCATCTCCTATTCCTCCTGAACTGTGGCAGGGCCAGGCAAAAGTATTCAATGAATATTATCTCCTGTTTGCACTTGTGAGTGGTAGTTATGCTATAGCAAACATGGAAAGGTGTCACAGAAGTACAGTGGTTCAAAAAACTGTCTGCATGTTTGGTTATTTTTCACTAAACACATTATTTTCCAATATCCTCTAATCCTTACACTACCATATAGGTATATGAAATGAAGCACTGATGCTTGGCTTTCTATCTGTCCAAGTCCCAAGACATATAAATAGGATTTGATGAAATGGCAGCCATTTCAAAATCATAACTCATTCAGACAGTTTTATGACTTTAAGTTTTGATTACATGTATTGGACTCTAGCATGCTGTAATATGATTACATACATTTGGTAAGGGTTCTATTATGTTACCATTATGTAACTGAGTGTCAGACAACATATATAAACCCCACCATTCCATGTTTATTTCCCACCATCATCATAAAACCTATTTCCATCTTTTAAAGAAACAATATTATCTCTCACTCCTTTCATGGCTTTCCTTTAGGAAAATTTCTACCCAAATTGGCCTAGAGAAGTCTACAGTATGCCAGGTTCTTCAGGAACTCCAGCCAGAGAAGACTAGGCTTCATGATGGCTGTCCTTTCAAGCTTACCCCTGCCAACAAAAGAGCTGTTGTTTAGCAAATTATTACTGGGAAGCCCAAGAATGCTGTTCATGCTACTCAATACATCAATATTATTATTGATACTCCTTTTTGTTCTAAAACTGTTAGAAATACTCTTGAGAAAGCCTCCTTAAAGGCTGTGGTAAAGAAGAAAAAGCCACTGCTTTCTAGTGGTTACAAGAAAAAGAAATCAAGTACCAGCATTGGACTATGAAGGATTGAAAGATAGTTATATGGTCAAATTAGACCAAGATTAATAAGATTGGGTCAAATAGGCAAGAGTATGTGTGGATAAAGAATGGGAAAGGACTAATTGCTAGAGAGATCCAAGATAAAGTCAAGTTTGGAGGAGGTTCACTGATGGTATGGGGCTACATAGGATGGAATGGGGTGGGGGTTTTAAGTAAGATGGTGGGGAGAATGGATTCTGAATAGTATATGGCCATTTTAGAGCAGGGATTGCTGCAAAGCATAGAGGAATCTGGAATTCCTAAAGATAACATTATCTTTCAATAAGATAATAACTCCAAGTATACCTCTAAAAGAGCCCAAAGATGGTTTGAAGAGCAAGGAATCAAGCTTCTCAACTGACCTGCACAATCTCTAGATCTTAATTCCATTGAACATACAGTACTTGGAATTACTTCAAGAGATGTCTCTTAGATTATGGAAATGTTCTTATAGGAGTTCATCAATCATAGAAAAGA
>JBBPQW010000878.1:0-12226 GCA_038092695.1 Boletus rubropictus | reverse complement strand
AGAGGGTCGTGACAAGCAGCACATACCAGGGTAACTTCACGTAATCGAGTGCTACTGCCGCTAGCCCAGCGCGCCAGAGTATTGACCTCTTCGGTAAGAGAGGGAGATGTTAATGAGGAAAGGAAATCGTGTGTGAAACCAGGCAACGGCTGGTCTGGGTGGGTGTATTCTGGTTTATAATCAGGCTCAACCTGTGCCTCGCGATCGCGCTGTTTGAATGCTTGCTCTATCTGACTTCTCGCTCTTCCGGCGGCGAAGGGGTTGTCCTCCTCACCCAAGAAACCTATCTCCTCTAGCCCATCTAATAATTCGTCTTCTTCCCTTTCAGCAAAGTCGAAGGGATCCAACCGCATAATGAATGAACCGGAGATACCCCAGTTGTTACGGCGTTCGAGCCGTTGGGAAAGGTCACGAGGACCCATGATTCGTCGCACACCTGCTAGTAACGCACCGCCGAAGCCCATAGATGGGACATGATGAGATGGAGCAGCAGCAACTGTGTGTGGTTGTTCGGCGGGAGGTGGAGGTCGCAAGTCAACCTCGAACGGGAACGGATCTTCATTGGGAATGACAAGCCCAGGGGGTGGGTGCTGACGCAGTTGCAGAAATCTCTGGGGGATCGGTGGTACTGGGGGAATACCGCCAATTTGTGGAGGGGGTGGAGGAGAGAAAATGCGTTCTCTTCTGACTTTTGTCCAGGTAAACGGGTATGCCACGCACAGAGAATGTAGGGCTTACCAGGAGGAGGCTGTGGTCGGGCAGGGTTGTGGCCAATAAATTGGACTTCGTTGTCATCTTCGCTGTCAGTTACATGGATGACCTCCCTGGTCACTGGAACGGCCCTTCCCTCCTCTCCAACGCGTCTCCTTTGGTTAGGGTGAGCTGAGCCAACATACACTATATCATCGGTATCGAGCGCGTCGACATCAATGATATCCGTTGAGTGGTATCGACCTTCTGGGATGACTGATGAATGTGTCGGAGAGTCCACGGCGGACATCAGGAGTTCAACAAGGGTGATCACTTTCCCAGCGTTGTCGACGTTGGGGTCCATCACACCAGCGTTAATGGGGACTTATAAATGATTATGTAATTCATGCGCACAGACCATTCTCGGCCGATATAAATTTTGCAGTACCCTTGTTTTCAATTTTCATTGTTTCGAACCTCAGTGTGAGTATCTTCCTACCTTTCAATTTCTCATCTCTTTGTGATGACTTTATTCTCTTCCCCGTCCTACACGACCATGCCGAGGAGCAGAGTGTTCGTTCGCAACGAACAGCGTTCTCCGGAGCGCGAGTGTACTTGCCAGTGCCATTTTGACTGACATTTTCTGGTTGACTTGTTGTTCGAGCTTCCATCGCTGATATCCTACCCTGCCAGGTGTCGGCATGTGACCGATGGTGTGCTCATTCAATTGGTGGGTTTTTGTTTCAATTGTTAGGTCACCCTGCTGCGCCAAGTGGTATGATGAAGCATTCCGTTTATTCGCAGTTTCCACTCTAGCGCTCTCCAGTCGGAGCACTCCTCCAGTGCGGAACGCTTATAATCCCCCTTGAGCCATGTGAACCCAAAAGCATGTGCCGAGCGTGGGCCGCCTTGTGGTGCGCTGAGCGGGAAGCGGGGGTCGGCGCGATGAGGGTCAACAAGGACCTTCCTTTGGATGTCTGATCCATGCTTGGCGCAGCGGGCATTTGTGCTGTCGAGTATTGTCTCACAAACTACATTTGCACAGATGTCCGTGGAGTATTTCTCGTTGTATTGCCACTAGCACTGTTAATTCGGTAAACGTTGCAGGGCACCTCCCGTCCCCGTAAAAACATCAGTACACATTAAAAACGTAGTGCGAACAACAAAATAAGATTATAAGTCATTGTCCACTTATAGGTTTGGAATTCGCAAGTGGACCATCAAACGGGTCTAAAGAATCAGAGATATCGAGAAAGCTTGAGGACCCAACGGATGGCGACGAGAAGAACGAGTCGAATCACGAGACTGCGCAAGCATACAAATTGTGCGTCGACAAAGGAGACGGAGGGATGTGCAATTGAGGACGAGACCCGAAGCACATCAGTGCACCTTGAAGACCTCACGTATACCACCCGACCTACCCGACACAAACCCGTGCAACGATGAAGCGAATCCCCTAGCGTCACGCTCGAGGGGGCGTGGAAAGTATATCCAAGCCACGATGTCAGACTTACCTGCGACGGGGACTCAGGGAACGGACGAAGAATCTGAGGAACGTGAGCTCGGGAAAATGGATGAGAAGGACCCGCGTGAGATGTCTCAAGACGAGGCCGAGCACCGGACCCACACATACCGTCCATACAGCGAGCGGGGACATCCAGATGTGAGAAGCGGAAGTATAACATTCCTAAATCGCTCACTCATGAACGAGTGCCACTGCCCGATCTAATGTTATGGTTGACGAAAATGTGGAGATGGGGGCGAGCTTTTCGAGGAGCAACACGAATAGATACAGCAGGAGGCCTAGGTTCAAAAGTGCAGTGGAAACTGGGGTGCGAATGTCCAGCTCACAAACCATGATGCTGCTATGGAACAACCGAACAGCTCGTCCAGAGTGAAGTAGCTCAATATCTTCCACACGCATGACAGCTTGGGCGGTACGTTGAGCATTCGAAGTCTGTCCCGTTCCGCGATGGCATGGAACGTTGCAATGTGATAAGCTACCCACTGAGTCAGGCAGGCTACCGACACATCGTGAGTGCGCAGAATTCCCCCGAACGCACGAGATTCAACAATGTCATCACACTTCCATAGGGCTCTGCAGACTGGCACAACGAGGAAGAGTGTGGGCGCCATTCGCGAGTCCATCAGCGACAACGGTCGATATAATCTATACCCCAAGCTGAAATGGAACAATGGTGAAATCAACGTCGTTAGAGCGACTAACAAGTTGTGGCTTGGACTAGCATCGACACGTGCCTCATTTATAACCCTCTTGAGGACCACAGACGCGCCGAGAGAGCTAGGAAGCTATCACGAAAATCCGAAAGGAAGACAAGCTGAGGAGCCTCGGGATTACCTGACCGCCGAGCAGTGGATCCAACGGGTCATGGTCTGAAACCGGGCCTATACGGCACTCACCTCACCTACGAAACAATGCAGATTGATCTCCGTCCGTTTATGATGCAGACGAACATGGTTGAGCGTCAGACACGACATGAGCTTTCTGTTAGAAGAGTTAGCGCCGCTTGTCGAGGCTATGCAGTTCAAACGCTCCGCCATAACGACGCTTGCCAATAACTAATAAATTTGAGTCCGTTCAGATTCTGCTGAGATAGATGTCCGCTGCAAAAGGCATGTGAGCGGATCCGATTAACCTGCATCCCTACCCAGGTCTTCTCGAACATGCAAATACATGATTCCGTGTTGCAGAAAGGATCACTTGGATTCCCTAGATGAAGCTGGTCAGGAGTTCGCTTCCAACTATAAGGATGTAGCCCTCGTGACGGGTTGGGATGCGACAGACTGCCCCTGAGGTTTCGGGAGAGCGATCGGGGGTCATGCATCATGCATTTATGCCCGAGGCGCAGATTCCCATGCCCATTAGCGAACCTAACTTTATGTTGATTTGCGGACTTCCAAAGTGTAAAGGCTCTTAACCCTGTAATGAGCCTCTGTTTCAGCGTCTTTGCAAGCATAGCTTTTCTGTTGATTTTGACGGGAAATGTGAACACCCAGCTACGGAAAACGCTTGAATTTTCCTTTTCGTGAGGAATAACATGGGAGACTTTCCTTTTCCGTCAGTCGTCCTCCAATCAGAATTCTCAAATGACTCTAGTTTCAAAATTTACCAAGCGGCAACGCCACAAGTCTGACATACCTCGGCAGATGCAGAGCAGAAATCCCCTTAGCATGGCCGCGGGTTCCAACTCATCTTCTAGAAATTCGACAAAATGTCGTACGGGGCGCAATCGACCGAAACACAGGGAAATGTGGGGCGACACCGTCAGAATATGGAACGAGTCATGTTATAAGACGTGCCCACCCCTCGAATCATTCATAACCGCTCACGATCCGCTGCTTTTTTAATGAAGAGTCGTGTAAAGGGTAGGTAAGAGCGTTTTAGGTGGAATTATACCGTGATGTGAGGAATCCAAAAAAATATCTGGTGAGTTTCAAGGTTGGATTAGGACCGTAGAGCCACTGGTAGGGTGTCACGAATGCATGATGTAGTTCACGTATCTCCTTGCAGGTCTCGCTAACGGACTAGCTGACAGCGGGTACCACGTCCTATTACACTCGAGGAAGTGGATGGTTCACCTGTTCGGCGAGTACCAAAATAGCCTCCGTGATCTGTGGCAAGGTCATGTATAGGAATGTGAACGAAGCTCAACGGACCAATGGTCACCGCAAGGGAAGGTTTATTTTATTGAGCGACTGAATGATGTTCACGGCCCCTTTTGCTGTGCGCTGTGGGTCTGATCCATGCATCGAGAACGGAAAACTCAATTGTCAGGGAAGACGCAGGTTGGCGGTCATATCTTCTCCGGACAAGACGGGCGGTGCTCCTTGTATACATACACAAGGGCGCCACTCGCCTCTGTCGTCTCATCTCGTATTGATGGAGATACTTGGTTATGGTACGACCACCCCTTCCGGTCCAGTCACCGTGATGGCATCTGACAGTACAACAGGAAGTCAATCAACAGCCGAGGTCAGAGTCTCACGCGCTGCCGACATCGACTTCAACGAACCATGTAGACGTCCAAGACTGGCTAGGTTTGATGTTCGAGTCACGTTGAACTGCCGACATTGTGAGAGGGGACCCTCTTTGTTCGGGGTCAATAGTGCCCATTCCGGTGCAGGTGCACGTTGAATCTATAAATACTATCAAATGGTCACCCTCTGAACGGTTGTTGCAGATCAGGTTCCGTCAACGTTGTTCGTGACCACTCACTAGAATCACATCGACGAAGCGTGAACTAAACTCTGCTGCAATCGTAATAGATCGGGTCAACCCTGTCGGTGTGAGGTTGGCCAGTGTTGCCGATGCATAGAGCGCATAAGCTTGATTGTGATCGGGCTGTATAAGATCCGTTAAGGTTCCCTTGCTGGTCACCTGACCACGGTCCCAAGGAGACGCGAGATTCCCCGGTGCCTGTGGCGAACGTGAAGGCGCAGTCCGCGGCATGTTGTTTGCGCGGATATGAAGGTGCCCGCTCACCGCCATTTTCTCTGTGGGAGCGTTGCGGCGAGTGCGCCAAACTCGCGCACGCGAGTGTCTTCATGTGGTATAGTACACGGTGCGGCCTGTGCAGCCAACAACTGCGACCACTCCCGTGCGGTTATTTCTGGTCCGAAACATAGACGACTATGGATCTGGACCCGCTCGCCAACGTACGTCTCATCGTTTCGTATGTTCTCGGAACTGCTTCACGTTGGCCTCGTTTCAGGGACTCCATGCCCGCTTTCTCGTAATGGTTCAGTCATTTAGACGGCTCTCTCCAAAGGGCGAGAAGCTCGCGGCGATCAACGTTGTATGTAGACTATCATCAAACCCTCTGATTCGGGCGTCTTCATGATCAACTTAAATAAACCCCACCACTGCCGTCCTATCCTCCCCATTCAAATCCCCTCCCCTGCCATTCTCTACGCACACAATGACGCATCCCCCTTTCACCCCCGCAAGGCTCGCTAGTCATTACCCCTCTATTCTCGACGACATCGCCTTCTATCTCGCCGTCGACCCGTTCATTGGGCCGCCCGTACACCTCCTTTCGCTTTTGCTCACCTGTCGTACATTCTACAATCACCTGTCCATTGCCAAGAACAGCGCACTATACGCGCGCATCTTTCGCCACAAGTTTGATTGCCAAGCCATCGACCGTCGGCTATCAGCCAGGTGGACATCCGCTCCTTGCCTATCCCAAGAGCTCCGTAGCCGCTTCATCGCTTTGCGGCACATAAAGCATGGGAGCCCCTCCCTTCGCCTCGACAGAGAGGCTCTGTGGAAGGCGTATTTGATGCTAATCGAGAATGATGGTCGCAACGAAAGGCAGCTCCTCGGTTGGGCAAATCTACCTGACTGGGTTCTCGGTGTGATCGCTCTGAGGAGTTCACCTCTCGCTCACTCCATTCCACATTTATCAGATACAGAGAGTATGTCTCTAGCCGTGTGGCTCCTTTGGATGACAAGCAGCTTAGGCAAGCTTTCCCTCGTCACCTTTGATCTCTTCTGACAAGTATTCAGAGAGGGTTGCGACCGAAACCATGACAGTACGTGCTGCACTTACGAATGCAGTTCTCCCTCTTGTAGTGCGTGGCTACCAGGTAGAGTGTCGCAGTGCTTGCTTCCATATGGATCCCTGAGATTCCGTGCCCAGTATCCTTCAGTTTTTGCTCCAGACACTTATTTCTACCTTCCTTTATGCGGAGAACACGACGAATTCACTGGTTTCTCTGGCCCTCTCCCTCCCACCACTCAGATTTATTATCTTGGCCACAAACTTAAGCTCGCAGCACCTCTGCTTCCCTCCGCCGCTCTGCTGAACTTTGTTGTGCGACAAGAAGCCTGGCAGGACACGGTTCCACTTCCATCACACAACACTCTTCTCCCGGCGACACGGGAGGAGGCCACCGCTCGAGGCCTCGAAGCCCCTACGCTAACACAGGAGGATGTTATAGAGTTCCATTGTCGTATTCGTACCCCTTTTTTCCAGCATCACCAGGGCATCATGACCAGTGAGCAGCTTGACAAGGACTGGTTCCGCCTGGTGGCATGCCACACGCCGTCGGCTGTAGGGCGACCCCTGAAAGGTATTGTTTACCCCCTCGGCACACTTGTTGGCAACTGGAGTGGCCGCATTTTTGTGGGTCAACCTCACGTTTCTAAGTCCACCGCAACCCCTATCTAATAATTCGAATAGATCCCTGATATGTTCGCTCACCTCAACGCGGTCGTGGATCGGCGCATACCTGCCACTAGTGTGCCAATGGTTCAGGAGAGAATCTCGTGCTCCTTTGCAGAGCATCATTGTTTATCGTTCAGCGACCCTCTTACCGCCCCGCCACGCCGTGATGGTCTCGGCGAGGATATCTTCAACGCTTGGCTCCCTCGAGATTTGGAATTTACCCGCCATTCTGTAAGGTTTATCATTTGTCATTTACTCATACAATTTATTTCCGTACGACTCGCAGGACGGGCTTGAAATATTTGATCCCAGTACAGGCAAGAACACGTGGTATGAGACTTATCACCCCAACCGCAAGTTCCCCTACTCTGCCAGGGCCTGTGAGCGGCTGTCCAATGAATCAGGCCGTGAATGGTACCGCCAAGAAGAATCAGATTCTGTAATACATGGAGATATGGAAGACGTCGATGAATACGAAGACTTCGTCGAGGAATTATCAAGCGGTGTTCAAGATATCATCATCACCGGCCAGGTAGGTTTCTCACCTCTTTTGATCCCCGTTCTGTTTCACCGACAGCTTGGACTGTAGACGTGTGAAAGGCAGGGAGAAGCTTGGGGCTACTATTCATACGTTGGGAGAATTCGGCCTTGGGACGGCCTGGTCGCCTTCCTTCGAATTCAGGTACGTAACGCGTTTGCTCATTCATTCTTTTTCTGTCTTTCTTTCTTTTTTTCTTCCGTCCCCAAGGCTCATCACGGATCAGATGAACAATCCATTTCACGACGTCGGCCGCTGGCTATTTAAGGGTTACGTTCATGAACGGAGTCTTGTTGGCCGCTGGCGTGACACCGCAACGGACGCCCATGCTGTCGGCTTCGAGGGTGGCTTCGTACTCTTCCAGGAAGATGAAGCAAACACAGCATCTCAGTTTGCATGACACGGGTATTTACGACTCGGTGTGCACGTATATCTTTGTTGTACCTTGCATAATGGCCGCCACGCATTAATGATGACCTACAGTAGTTAATACGGCACATGGACTAGACAATTGAATATTTCCGTTCCTCGCTTCGTCGTGCTAAACACTAATGAAACCTCGGCGGAAGCTGCCTGCAGAGCGACATATCACTTGGAACACCAGCTAAGGTCCCCACGAGTTTTCAGCGTTCGGGTACTCTCATGATGGAGTTACTTTAAAGAATCCGGATAATCGGGATCGCGTGCAAATTTGGAGCCTCACAGGCACTGTGTTTGTGTCCAATCGAGAGGAATCAATTTCTTCCTCATTCAATGGTTGGGACTGATGATCACACGAAGCTAACCACCACCAGTCCGCCTCTCGATGAATCCCCTAATATTAGCGTGGCCTTCAAGGGTTCCGAAGAAAGCCCGCTTCACGGCGTTCTCCCACAGGACGACCCCTAACTGCTTGGCGTATGATAGTACGTATTCATAATCGGCTTGCGAAGCGAAGTCCTTGTAGAGAAAACCTGTCCGTCGGACGAATGAATTCATCCACATAAGCACAGGCATGCGGACGCGGTGCGAACGGACCTTCCGCAGACTTTAAACGGTTTCTTTCTAGCTCCCATAACCGGATTTGGTCTTGCACCGTCACAGGGAGAAGTGGATTCTGTGCATGACGTACATGAGTGAGGCTCGCATAGCGACGCAGTTAGTGAGCATCTTACATTCTTCCGCATTTGTGGGTGAGCGTGGGTCGTGAGATAACTGATGATCTAGAACGCCGCAGTCGGCGTATATGTTGATGCCCTGAAATGAATTGCTAACGTACCTGGTCTGCGGAGATACCATTGCTCAACGCTTTCCGCACGCTCTCACGTGTGAGCATACCGACCACCAAGTTCGGGAAACGGTATTTCATTGTGATAAAGAGGTTGAGAACAGCGATGTCGAGGGGATTGTCTAAGGGTTGACACGTGAGTGTGATTGAAAATATCTGCGATGGACGTTTTACCCGTATACGCGTATATCCTGTAGTTTGTCTCTAGGATGATAAATCCCTGCTGTCCTGCCCCGGTAGTCAGCGCGACAGATGCCCCGGGTGTCTGAGTGGTTCCCGAAGTACTGGAAGTGGGTAATGGGGGTGAAAGAGAGGTTAGCGTGGTGGCTAAACGGGTGGGGCTGAAACGTTTGGACGACGCCTGAAGTTGTGTGAGGGAGGTTTCATAGAAAAGGATGAATAGCTAGAACCTTTCTTTGCCAAACGAGTCCATAATCTCGAAGGTCTTCCAGCATGGCCTTTTGTGTTTCACTCAGCGGGTCCGTGAAATATTCCTAGAATCATAATAGTATTCACCAACGATAATAGTGGTAATAGATAGAATAGTATGACTTACATGTCCGAGCTCCATGGTCGAAAGCATGAAGAGAAAGCTGAGGACTTCCACCAGATCCATTCGTCTTTCCTAGTGTCATGCAGACACGGTTCAAGAGACGAGAGGTGTACAAACAGTCAAACATACATACCTCTGCCATGTGCAAATATTGAAGCAAGAGACTCCACAGTTGGTCGTGCGGTGAATGCAGAAGAAATTGGAATCCCGAAGAGGTGATCTGAAGGGGAGAGCCACTGGAAATGTATGCGTTCCACGTTATCGTGCAATCCAGTTAAAAGCTTACTGGACACTTTTCATCAGTTGGCTACGCTGGAGCAGATATAACACGCCTTGAGAAGGTTTGGTCGGGAGTTGACCTTGGCCAGATGACACCATATAGTGAAGAATAGTCTGATCAAGTAACATGGAGTGAGTGTATACGGAATCGTGGACCTGACTACTCGCCTCCCACCTTTCCAAGGCGTAAGCATCGAGAGTGTCAATGGCGGTGGGGTGTCTTTTGTCGTCCTTTTCTGCCGGTATGCCGAAACTACCGCTAGTTCCCCTAGATGCCACTCTTAGGTCGACATTATCTCGGGATTCCGCGCACTCACCCTCCTGTGATGGCCTGCCTCAAGCTTGACTTGTAAGTTGAATTGAGCGCAAGTTTTGCTGGAGAATTCTGGATGATATGCAGTCCGATCATCTCCGCCAAAGCATCATCATACAATCTGAAGACGAAGTCTTGAGTAGCATGCCGCCTGGAAACAAAGTTGTCCTGACTTTCTTCCCTCTGGGACAACCCAAGCGGTCATTGTATTCATCGGAATCGCGCTCTCCAGCCATAACAAATTCATGATAAGCTGGCGCTCTAGAGGCCCGAGTAGACTTGGCGGTGCTTTAGTGCTTCGTTCCCCAGTTACTCGGACAACAGGACGTACCGAAATATCGACAAGCATGACGATGGACGTTGGTACAAGCGTGTCAATGTATTCTGGGACTGCGAACGTAAGAATGGCAACAGCACATGAGGGACATTTTCAAGGGGAGAAGACGACTGTTCTTGAACAGAGGGCATTCGTTTACCACGGATTTCCACCGCTCTCCGATATGCTGGCTAAGGTTAGGGTTAAATTCGCCGACGACCTCCACAATTAGATCCGCTGTCGACTCATGTCTCACTTCTAGCTCTCGTATGCATTCTCTTGTTCCACCAGATCTCACAGGACGGATCACGAAATCAGATCATCAGTATTGTGCAGTTGGAAGCTATGGCGATGTCTATCGCTGCCAGTACATAGTGAACGAGGAGTAAAAGAGGTTCGAGTCTTCTCATTGTCTCATTCAATGACCTCAATTTGGTTTCAGGTTGCTGTGAAAACCTTTCGGTATGAGTTTACGATAGGACAGGAAGATACAAATGGCAGATCCAATAGGGTACGCTGCTTTTCTTTCTGATGGTGCATTCAACTTGACTGGCTTCCAGATGATACATCGAGAGCTTGGCATCTGGAAGAGGTCTCAGCCCATTTTAGACAGCAATTCGTCGACTTTCCCATTTCCCTCAGAGAAACCCCGTACGCGCAGTGGTCCAGAAGATGATTGTGGTAATGAAGCGACTTCACAAGTCGGTCGTTCCCATTCTCCTCTAGAAGCCCATAACCAAAGTGAGTTTGTTGTCACTATCCTGCCCATGGTTCATATTTGGCTTTCCATTCTTAGGATTCAAACCCCTCTGTTTTAGATGGTTCAACTGCGAACCCTGATGTTTCGCTTAGCGACATCACATTTCCAACTCGTCCCTCTTCCACACATAGCAAGTCTGGTCCTGCATCCCCTCCGTTTTTGAATACCTCCATCGGACTGGACCACCTCAGCAGCTCACCCTTGCTGTATCCATCACTTCAGAACCACTCACGGGGGACCACAGCTTTCGGTCGTGGTGCTCCTCCCGAATCGCATGATGAAAAAGGTGGAACCTGGAGCTGGTTCGGTCGCTCTACTCCACCTGCGCGAAAAACGACGGCCGCCTGATGCCTCTTCAGATCGAAGCCTCTCCCCGACAGCCACAACAACAATGCCGATTCAACGTTGCTGTCCCTCGCCCATTTAGTTTCGTCGAGGTCCTTGGATTCAAATATATCATCGGCAATAAGGGTAATACTTAGCCACTGCTCTTCCATGCTGCATTCGCCAGTTCTGCAGCTTTGTTCCGTGTCCTGCGCAGACATGGATCATGCCTACAGTTTATGGATATAGATACTCTCCAGACTGCAAACAATGAGCTTTGTGCGTCCGCTTTCTATGAGACATTGGTCGTCGGTGGCACATCCCTTGCTCGCTGATGTTCCTGCAGCAACTGTTCTTCTCATTCACCACTCAACGTCTTCATGGCTGTGGAAGATTCATTGACGACCACAGATTGCGTCTCTCAGGTATTTCCCGACATGACGATCTCACAAGTCTATCAAAACTATGGAACCACAGTGGAGCAGGCAATATTGGTGATAGCAGATTGTAAGTGAAAAATCCTGAAGCTCAGAAGGAATGCGAGAGACTGAAGGGATGACTTGCACTGACCTGGATTATGTATCCGACCTAGTATTCCGAACATTTGTAGGTCATGCGTAAAAGGCCTGTCATGGAAGACGTGTTTACACACCATCATGAACACGATGGAGCTATCTTAGGGGCTCTTTGGCTTTCCGGATCTGGTGGCGCCCCAGTGATGTGCGTCTGTTTTATTCTTTCTCGTGTTCCATGCTCCGTTTTTCGGTGACGAATTGGCAATATGTTGCTGATGCTCCGTTGGCTTTGTGTATATCCATGATTTACAGGTTTTGGGAGTTGGTAATGCCTTCAACGGCACAAAGATCAACGCGATATCGGATCGAAAAAACTTGGCTCGTCTGTCCCCCCTCACATTCCGTTTTTCGGCGCGAGTTGCTGATACTCCGTTGGCTGGTGTGTGCCCACATTTTATAGCTTTTGGGAGTCGGTGACGC
>JBBPQW010000877.1:0-12227 GCA_038092695.1 Boletus rubropictus | reverse complement strand
TCCACTCCTTGCCGGACGCGTCAAGCTTTGGTAGCTTAACCTCCTCTGTCGTAGTACTAGACATTTCAGTGAATGTATGCGACGCGTTGACACGAATATATGCGTATGATCTTTAGATTAGAGTGGCACCGGGGCTCATAACCTGTAAGAATATACTCAGCACAGGACGGAGTCCGTGTCTATTGTATTGCATACCTGTAAGAATATACTACAGGGCATAAGTACAATGTACAAAGGCATGAATGAAATGGTCTCACCTCAGCACAGGACGGAGTCCGTGTCTGAGGTAGAGACGTGTCAAAATCTATCTTATCTACTGGGGATTACGTAATGCGGGAATACCCGGTAGTCCGTTTGACTACACAAAGAATAGTAATAAATGACACTTTGTACCTTGTACTCCAAGCTAGTTCTACACAATTCACCCTTGCTGTGAACTCTCCATTGGTGTAAGGTTGATCATCAACAAGACTTAGATGTGTACTTCTTTCTATTGGTTGTCATTTTATCATTGAGTAGACACTTTAGTCAGATTCTACACAAGGAGCATATCAATTATAAAAGCATATCACATGACAAAATCTAGATCAACCTAGACTATACAATAACATCATATCTCATGGTTTACACATTTTTTTAATTACTGTTACTTTTTTTTTTTCATTTCTGCTCCTTCTCTTTCATTTTATATAGCCTTTATAGTATGTGAACAATATGTACTAGTGCAGTAATTAGTTCCATGCATAGCTTGATCCATATACAAGTTGTCTATAATATATAAGGCTTGTGTTTATCACTGGACTATCTTTAGCTTTGCCTCTATTCTTTTATTGCCAGCAGTTGAGATACACTACAAAGCTGGCTAGTGATGTGATCATGAGGTTATAACACTTTATAAATAAAATTGTTTTTTTATATAGCCAATATTTTTTTAAATAGTTCTTATATTTTATATTTAAGAAACTTGACTATTAAATTGATATTATTGATACAATATGATAAAATATATAGATTACATGACTCAATACCAAATGTTCATATCTTCTCTACTATACAGTATATCCACTTTGGCCTAGACCCAGTATATACACCTGGATAATAATTACCACTTTTATATTAGAATCTCACAACAGATTTTAAAATATTAAAAATGGGTTTTGATATTGTATAAAATGCAAAGATTGACCTAGCCTTTATATTTCACACAATATTTAAATCTGTTTTGGCCTCATTTTTAATTTGCAAAAATTTGTTGTCTGCTATTTTCATAAATGTAACCCTAACCTACCACTATGCATTTCGGATGGCTCCGGATAATTCAGTCGGAGCCTAAACATGTCACTCAACTTTTTTTGCAACTCATCTTGCAATTTGGTTGACTTTGCATGTCCGCAACTGTAATCTGGTTGCGAATTACGAGAGACTGCCGAAACGAACGGCTTGTGCCGACTTGGCATCATGAAAGTCCAACAAGTTGCCGAAAGCACAGTTAAGTTTAAATAAGAGATTTGCTAGCTTGCAGACGCCCACGTTCAAACCCGCTCGGATCAATGGACATTCAGCGGCCCACTAGCCCTAACAGAGTTCTGTCCAGCCAAAGCCATGAACGCAAAGCTGACCTATGGTCCAGTTCAGAGAAAATGCGGTTCGCACCAAGGTTCGGAACTGAACGTGTATATAGCAGAACCCACAAGAAGACCCATCCCCGAACCCATACGTTCTTTCACCACTGGGGGTTTCCGTGTTTTCTCTGTTTTGTGGTGCCATATGCCCTGCTAGGCTGCCACGGTCTCACGGAATCTTGGGCGGTGGTACGTACGTACTAACCAAGTCAATAAACACGACCTGAACCCAGTGATATCAGTCAGTCCACACATTAATGGTTCGAAACGTGTGCGCAGACCTCCGTGCAGAGGGAAGTGCCGTGCAAGCATGCTCCGGTCCAATCAGAGTACTCATTGAGGCCTCGCGGAAGGCCTTCCAAAGAATCGTCAAGTGATAACGTTACACAACGTCTTTGCAGAGATGCCCTGACGCTCATAGAGGTGGAGTCACTCGTTCGATAGTGATCTTTGTCTTATTCGAGCAAGTTATCGACAATCGAAATGAGATTGGTCTAATCCCGCTCTCACACGAGAGATATTTTACGGAACATAATGCGCATGAACTGGCAACTTTCAACCGGACCGGTCGTTGCAGATTCCCCACCCCCGCCAGGTACGTATTTGTCACTTGAAGTAGCGCCGGGCACCAGTAATTTACCCATAATTTGAGTTTTTTTTTCTCTCTCAGCAGTACGAACTTCGGCATGAGGGTCGGTACGTACGGAATCGTGATTTCAAGGGACAAGTGGCAGGCTCCACGCATCAGCGATGAAAAGAGTCCGAAAGACCCTGCATGAATCGGAGATAAAGCCGAACAGCATCACGAAAAAAAAGGTGGCCGGAAGGACAAGTGTGCATCGAGATTGGTCCAAGACGAGCGAGATGCAACGAGTTTAGTCACGTATGATATGATTTGATACACAATCAACTACTAATTAGAGGCCAGTTCCGACTGTCTGAACGATGAAATGGAGGTGGGTCAAGGCGTTGGATTGCTCGTCGTGACGTTAAGATAACATCACTGAGCTATTTTTCCCCGCTTCTCCTCTTCTCTTCTCTTTTTAATTAGTCTGGGTTGCCCTTTGGGGGAAAGAGGGCTTTTGGGGATGGGAAACATGCACGCTCCGAGTAAGCCGAATGTCACTATGTCGTTATTTTACCTCGTCGGTACCGTCGCTAAAGTCCATGCTCAGCAATGTAACGCATGATCGTCAACGAAGCGAATATATCTGTGTACGTATTTATGCTCAGACACATCCGACGAGTGGGCAGAAACACGATGGGGCTTACCAATGTACAAGTGTGAAAACGCTTCATAGATGGTCAGGGTGTTGCCCGAGATGCCATACGCGGGGACGTTGGGCGGTCGGAGGTCGTAGTGCGCAATGATGTGGTTTTCCTCAGAGAGACACTGGAAATGTGTGATCGTTAATCATCGCCCGTTGTGCTGTGGATGATAAGTAACGCACCGACCACTCGTGGTCGTCGATGGTTTTGTGTTGCCACCTATACTCTCGTCCATCGGACGCTCTGAACTTCCTAAAGAGAGAGCTGCAAAACACGTAGAAAACGAAGTATACATATATGTGAGCGACTCACCTCCCGAACAAAGCCGATTTGCGGAGATAGTTGTTCATGGGAATAGACACGTTGGCGGCAGGTGGCTTGAGAAAGTGGATTGTACCGAGTCCGAATGGGGGTCCGCCGAACTCGAGGACGACGGACGGGTGTCGTTCGAGGTGGCGCATGTCGGCGTGACGCGTCGACCGACGACTCATGACGTAGACGGCGAGTGTAGCGTTATTGCTCGCATGCGGGTATGGCGTGACGCGGATGAACATGCGATCATAGATGTCATCATAGTCAGAGTTCTTTAGCTGTCCGGTGCGGTCCTCAAAGGTAAAGGGCATCTGTATGTGTGTCATCACGGTCGAACGAGGGAGGAGGGAACTAGGAAGAGGAAGAGGAACGAGATGGGGCCCAAGGGAACGCTGTCCCTGCTGTGGTACCACCGCATTTTATAGATGCTGTGTCCGCAGGACCGTACACGTAGGGGACCAGGAGGGTCCTCCACATCCGGTCTGACAGGCGCAAGGTGACTGCCTGTTTTCGTCATTGGGAGAAAGAAGTGAGCAATCGTGAGTGAGCTCGCCATATACGGGTCGCGGAGTTGCAGCACTCCAACATAGAATCGGAGACGAATGGGGCAGGGCACGGGGTGAGGAGCCAAGCCAAAAAGGCGTAGGCCGCAGCAGCTCGGTGGACTAGAGCTTCGTGTGGACCTTGATGTGCAGGTACCGAATCAAACCGGGCCGGACGATCTGGTCAGGGCTGATCACCGCCCAGCGTTACATGACCGGACACTTGGTGGATGAGGAGTGAGGCAGGCTGCGCGGCCCTGTCAACAAGACCCTTGCGAACCCGGGACGACTCGTCAGATACCTCCATTCAGTCTGCTGCTATAGCGCGGCCGTGCAACTATCGAGGCTTTCCTCCGGTTTACCTCATGTCCTAGGAATAGGATGCCATGACTCATTCGGTTCAGCCTATCAGATCCGGTCGTATGCCCCCCGACGACGGCGCGTCCGAATTGTCCGATAGACGGGCGACGTGACGTGTAGGGAGAGCCCAAGACAACTGCCCGTCGATAGGGAGCTCGAGGCAGGCGCCGTTCAGTTTAACCCTGCCCCAGATCAAACGTTCGCACTGACATCACTCTTCATACTTACAGCAGGTTAGTTCTGATCTCACCGGTGTTAGTAGTGCAATGTGCACGAGGCTGACTAACGGAAGCGGTCCCAAGATATGAAGAAGTCAGCCTTCGGCTCCACAACCTGTGCGTGTCGTGCTAATGTCGTCAGCTTACACTGCAGAAGCATCATCCACTTTAATGGAGACAAAAACACATGTATTCGTATGTGGTCGATGACACGACATACACGCCGAACACGAGCAATCACGCACCTATGCACTACGACATTCGGCCACCATCATATCCGCCGTCTGCGCCAATGTGACTGGCAGAAGTTTTAGCATCCAAGAAAAGCTCATTCATCTCTCCTATATCCTCGACCGCTATTTCGTTCCGGCCAGCTAACCCGGCCAGAATGGAAGCCGGGGCCAGTAGTTGAAGGGCGTAACTGACCGAATGATAAGCATCACAAGTCCATAATGGTATTGGATCCTGATAACACACCGCATCGACCCGCGTTCCCCTTCTTCTGCCAATCGCTCCAGGACGCCTGATCCGAGCTTAAGCCCCTCTACATTTGCACGAAGTTGAACAACTTTGGCGATTTGCTCGCGATTGTACCCATCTGTCTTCACGATGAGGCACCTGTCCAAGCCGTCAGACGCATCTCCACCTCACAAAAGGTCCTACCGATCGAGCAGATCGACTGGTATCCCGTGTGGAGAGACAATGTCGGTTGTTCCACGCACGAGCGCATTGCCCCTGTTGGTCGCAAGGATAACAGTCGGAGCCATTGGCGATTCGAGCAAGGAATTCAGATACGTGAAACACTCGACATCGAGCATATGAACCTGCATGAACCCAAATCAATTTTGACGATCACAGAGCGCGGTCATCTAGACGTACTTCGTCAATAAACACCACCCCGGGGATGACTTCCGCGACACCCTGATCTACATAACCCTTGACGACCTTGTTCACTTCTCTGCGAAGTTTCTCAGTTACTTCTGTTCGACCACTCTTCATGAGGCTTCCCATCACGCTCATGATATCTTGTCCACCTTGAGGTCGAGCGTTCGCAGCATCGAGATCACCAAGGGTGACGTCTTGCACAAGCTCTTTCCGCTTGTGCACGTCCCCTTTTGGCAGAGGCACGTAGGTCTCGGATTCGAGATCATAAGACGATGCGTACGCGTCTGACCTGCCCACTCGCTATGCATAGTCGGCCATCGGGACACACAGCAAATACCCAAATACATTACCTTGACAGCACCTGTGTTAGCTTCGACATAGATGACATCACCGACGATAATTTTCTCCTTGAGGATGGCTTCGTATATAGTGGGATCCAGCCGAAGCTGTTTTGTACCTTTGACAGTCTTGAGACCGACAATGACGTGTGATACCGTTTTGCCATATCCACTCAATGGGTTTTCAGATTCGGTCGGCGTCAACTCTGTGACCTCGCCTTCGTACACTTCTTTGGTTTCTTTTATCCGGAGGCCTGAAAAAAACCGACTATGAACAATGGAACGAGATTGAGCGATTCGCAAGTACGCGGCACGCGTCGTGCAACCATGGCGCGCCACGGACACAAACTAGAACAGGAGCACAGACAATGGGCAAACGCACCAATCGCTCTCCGAAACGCCTCTGCAAGAACTTCTGTCTTCTTCACCTCCGTACTGTACACCTCTGACCCCACCATCGGGCAAAACGGTACCTTGACTCCCAGTTCATGCGACACCGCCAACGCGAGTGCCGTTTTGCCCGTCCCGGGTGCACCGACGAGTACGAGCGCGCGTCCAGAGAATTTGCGTGATTTGATCAGATCGACGACGACACCGCATGCCTAGAGACACGCGCATCAGAGTCAAAAACACAAAGGGAGCACACATACGCCAAACGCTGAACAGAAGAAAAAAGAAAACGTACTTCGCGCGCGTTGGTTTGGCCGATGAATCCAGCATTTTCAGATGCGGCGATGCCTTCCGCGTTGAGACCGAGACCTTTGATGTGGGAATGGGTTGCGATACGGGATGAGCGTGCGGAGGATGCAGCTGAGGGAGGAGGGAGGGCATTGTGTGCGACGGGCGTCGACGCGGACGAGGTGGTCGTCGCTTTCATGTCTGCAACGAACGCGGTCAAAGTAAAACGTCTAAAGAATACATTTGATTACGTCAGCATCTCGTCACTACGCCATGTCAGGTGCTGGCGAGGAGGAAGAACAACAGGTATTCAAGTCCTTAATGTCTCAAGGGAACTAGGCCAACTCAACCAACAGAGTATGGCATTTTAATCTCGAGACAGCAAGTTCGAAACTCATGTACATTCTCCAACCTACTATCCCGTGTCCTGCACTGCAGCACTACAGCCTTCTCCAACCGGCTCCACGACTTCTTCCGAACAGCAGATAAAACAGATCAACTCGATAAAAGCTCATGAAGAATCCCCAACAGCAACATACAACCAATCATATACATCTCGTTGATCACCGCGGTCTTCCCCATGGCGTTTGGCGCGCCCCAATCTGCCTAGCCAGCTCCTCAAACTCCGTGTTGCGCGTGTTGGATTGTTCCAGGTGGTGGCTCTCCCCTCCAATCACCGCGCCACATTCTGGGCATGTCGAACGTTGCATTGCCCCTCCGCACTGCATCCAGATCAACAATGCATTCACAGCAATAACGCCTTGTAGACCCCGTCCACGTACCTCGGTAACCACAAACATGTGACCGTTCGGACAGTTATAGTAGTGTCCCGCATGCGCTAGTTGACGGTCTCCGTCAGTTCACGATTGAAGGCAGACGAACATCCTTACAGAAATCGAGCGCCTTGACGATAGCAATACGCTCCTCGAGGGAGACAGGCTGATAGAATGTGTCCATGTGAATCGACCATTCGATCCTCGCCCACTCCGCCACAATGTCGCATGCAACATTCGAGAAATTTGACTCCACCCAATCCACCTCCTCAAAGCTCGTCTTCTTCTTCAAGTGCTCTTCAATCCTCGTCTCCATAAACTCTTCTGTACTCTCGCGAAAACTTGCCGCACGTGTCGCCAGCGCGTTTCTATGAGCCTGTTCCTTAAACTGACCCGTCACCTTACACATCATTATATCAAACCGGAATTCCTCCAACGAGATCCGCATTTGATACAGAGCTGTTTTCGAGATCTGACGATGGGATTCGGAGTCTTTTGCGACGGCGAAGGCAACGTCAGCATCCCGCAAACAGCTCTTGAACAGAAATCCAATATAGGTAGCCCAACTCAGCTGTTGTTTGGTGTTGGTGGCGCCACCCTGGCGGTTGCTGATGGCGTCGACCCACGCCATTGTCAAGTCAGTCATGATGAGTCGTATGTGGATTGTCAACCAAATCGCTTCCACCAGGAACCTCCGATCTGCGAGAGGACGCGGTTGCCCAATCTTGATCTTCGCAACACGCATTGCATCGGTCATGGGGTCTCTGGGCGACGTGCCAGGATCATTGAGAGATGCACCGATCTCGCTCTCGTGCAGACATGAAAACGCTGCCTCCCACGCCTCCGTATGAGCAGAGCGCGTCTCAGCAACCTGTACGGCCTGTCTATAAGCGATGTGGAGCTCTTGCATCGCCTTGCGCCAAACGTCCACAACAGAACGATCGATGGCATGAAGATCCTTATTCCAAGGATGGATATCGCGGTCCGAGATGGGTCGTCCCGCTTCCTTTCCTGCATTCAGCACCTGGCTTCGACCCTTGTCCTGAGATCTTCGCTTTTTGTCATCCGTCATATCCTTGAACTTGAGGTCGATGGTCTTCGCGGCGTTTAGCAATTGAGCCTTCTTTGAACTGGTGGATACAGACTCGAGAGACGTCTGAACATTTCCCAGAGATAACGACATTTGAGCAGCGACATTGCGCTCCAGGATGTCCAAGTTGGCCCGCTTGAAGACTCGACCATAGCGAGGTGCCGTGATTTCCGAGCGACAGGTGGGGCACGTGGGTGGTCGTCTGAATCCGGTCGGGGACAATAGCCCCAGCCACTTCCCATCCGGCCCAGAACTATAAAACTCTGACATGCTGCAGTGTCCATCGAGTGTTTCGACAGTAAACGTGTGACGACAAGACGGAATCGTGATCAACAAGTCGTCCAAGGATCCCATGTCAGGTTCGATATCCGCCAATGTACGTTGCAAGACAAGGTCTGCCACTTGAGTTCTTTGATCTTTGGAAGCACACAGGGGACAAATTTGTATCGAACAATCCTCCCCACAAACTGTTAGGAATGAGTTTTAGAAATGATTAATAAGATTGGGTGTCCTACCTGAGGGGCATCGATGGCCACATCGAAGAACCTTGTCACAGCGTCGATCACATGGCAGCCGAGCACAAACCTACAGATCGTCAGATGAGCGTAACCAGGTCATTGTCACTCACAGAACCACAAGGAACTGGGCATTTATAGTGGGGACATCTCCTGCACGTCATTCGTCAGAAATACAGCATAAAACGTCATGACAGGGTGCTTACCACGTGCATGGTTGTTTACATGGCGCACACGGAACACAACACTGGCGTTTGCACTGCGCGTGAGGGCAGGCCTGCCTGCACTTTGCACTGCAGCGAGTCGTGTGCTTGTGTCTTTCAGAGCACGGCTCTTGACAAGAATGCTCGCAGTATAGACGTTTCTGGCAAGCGTGATCAGTATGTTTGGTCCTCTTGATGCGGAGTTCACCATCCGGCTCGTCGTTGACTCCTTGACAGTCATCGCACTTCGCATTACAGTTCTTGCCACAGCACGTCATCAATTCTCCACACCGGGCAAGACACCGATAATCTTCCGGGTCTTGAGAACACGGCATCATGGCACGATGCTCACAGTCTCGTAACTGCTTCTCCACCATTTCGTCGCAACGAGCACTGTCGATCATATCCCGCTGATAACTACAGATGTGCAATCAGCCAAAGTAAACAGTTAAAAAAGAAGTTCGTCGAGCGTACCATGGAACTGATTTCTTGATGTGTCCGCACGGCAGTTCAACGTTTGGAATTGGGAATTGACAATTGCCACATGGCGCGTTGCATTCCTTTCGGCATGGGTGGTCACGATGACAGAGCCTTCGGCAGGGTTTGGTGCAAACCACAGCAACATGGTTGGGATCGTCGCAATGACACTGCCATTCCAGGTCCGCCTAAGCTCTGGAATCGACGGAGGAGAGACAACAGGACCCATACCTTGAATGGACAGAGATGACCACATTTCAACAAAGTGTCGCACTGCTCCATGCAGCCGCCTGCAAGGGTCGTAAATCATGGTACCACGGGCGGCAAGGTCTAATGAAGCATACCATCAGGCGCAAGCCGGGAAAGCTCACCCGGACGCGAGACATACTTGACTGTTTCAGGATGTCGGTGACAAGCTACGGGCAAGCCGGGACCCAATGCATCTTGCGCATCAAGTTCTTCGATGACCGAGCTCCACATCCTGCTTCTGGACGACAAATTCTCGGCATTTCCAAAGATATAAAGGCCTTCGCGAGCTCGAGACAATGCCACTGCGGAAGAGTGAGTAAGTGAGTGCTCGAGGACATGAAATAGCTACCATTCGAGCGGTTCTCGGACTGACGATCAGGTCAGCTGACGTGTTCACCAAGCACATACCATCACATACCTTGAGGAATCCAATGTTCACCCTAGCATGCTGGGAGGTGGTTTGCATCTCCATCTCATCTTCAGCGCCACCAGAATTTCGAACGAGTGAAAGGATAACAATCTTGGTTGTTATTGTTAGTTGAGCAATGGTTACTTTCTCGACAATTTCCTACCTTTCCTTCCTCTCCTTGATAATTATCGACGGTCCGTAACCTGACCTGTAAAGGGTGGCATATGGAGTTAGAATGAGCAGCATGACTCTGGATGAAAACAACATACGCGGCTTGTCACTTTGACATGCTGGACGGCCCCACCATCAAAAGCGTCACTGGCATCATCCTGGTCACCTTCACGATCATCGAGGGCGGCTTGATCCCGTTCGTCAATCACAACCGCAACCTCACCACCAAGAGCATCTCTGAGTCGGGCAAGTTGGCCCAAATATGCACACAGGACGACGATGTCGCCCTCCATAGAGTAACAACCCTGTCTAGGAAAGAGTAAGCGCAAGAAATATCAAAACAATCATGAAATAGCCGCATACCGTAGGAGGTAGAGCACCAGGTCTCGTATCATTTCGACCTGGAATAGGTATGGACCCTATTTGTGACTCGAGGAATGGACTCTGTCCTCACCTCGTATACATTGTATTTACTGGCCGTATCATCCAACCCACCGTTCTCCTTGTGATTGTGTGTGACGAAGAACACATTCTTCACCATGCCACGAACATCAGGGTAAGCTTTGACCAAGTCGTGGTCCTGTAGTCCCTTGTAGAGCGTGTTTCTGTCCGTTTTGAAGGCCTGTCAAATAACTCTGGGAATATCGAGATACACACCTTATTAGGCTCGATATAGTCGGGCGCATTCGTCGCTGAACATCTATCCGAGACATTGGCAGACCAGATGTCGCTAGGCGTTCCATAAGCGACATATCAAATCGATACAGCCTGCCCCCACGAGGGTGCTCCACCGAGAGCGCTAGAAAACAAAATAAGGTTATGTAGGTGTACATTGCAGCACAACACACCGAAATTATTCAATGTCGGACGCAATTGAAGAGGGTCGCCAATGAGGATCAAATGTTCAACCGATGGTACAAGACTCCCCAACACGTGGGCCTCGAGTACCTGGCCGGCCTCCTCGATCATCAGCACTTTTGGGGACAGTGACTACAGAGAATGAATATCATGCACAAGGTTCGTTCGCGTGGGGACAGACCTTGAGAAGTGTTGCGAGTTTCGCTGCACCTGTTGAGAGGAGGACATCAGAGGCCGCTTCGTACATATCAACGATCGAGTACCCGTTGTAGTGCACCCAATGATCTTGACGTTCTCCAACAAATCATGTCGGACCTGTACACTTTCAGACAAAAGCAGATCGCCGAATCTCGCCTAGACTCGCCTGTTCTTGGATTTCGCAATGCTCCTGCACTTTTTCTGCGTGCTGCTTTCTTAATCGCTCGAACTCGTCCCGTTGGTTTGATTGCATTTCGATCCGCGCCTGTTCAATCCAGAATGCGTGGAGTATTCGTCGTTCCTGCCGACTCATGTTCCACACATCGCCGTCCTCTAGAACCTCATCCAATCCACGCTGGTTCAGAGGCACCGTTGGGATCTCATCTTCACCGAGAGCCTCGAAAAATCCCAGTGGATCGTTGACATAGGCGGGGTAAAGGGCCTCCGGCTCCGCGACGGGTGGAGTTGGGAGAGATGGTTCAGGTAGTGAAACGGGCGCCTTCTCTGTCTCCGAGTCATTACTTGCATCCGGGGGGTCGGAAAATTTAGCAGTCATCCAACTTTTCTCGGGTAGATCTTCGAAGTCACCCTCGTCTGACTCGTCTTCTTCCGTGCTATCTGTATCCTCGGCGTCCGCCATGGTCTCGGCCGACAGAATTTCATAGGGGTTGGAACGATAGGAAGGACCAGGTTCAGTAAGTAACTCGCTAGTCTGTGGAATATTGGGAATAACCGGGTTGGTAACCATTTCCAAAAAATCCAGGTCGCCAGAATTCTTCCAGAACGCATACAAGGAGTGATCCTCCGCAACGACCTGACCTTTGCGACCCTGTATTTTCCACTCTCCTCCAGATTCAGAATCGTCGACAGAAAGGTCCTTGGAAACGCTAATCCATGCACGAGGTGGTTCGGATATCGAGAAATGGTGTTCTGGGTGAACGAGTGAAAGATATTTGACGATTTCCGAGGAGTCCGACTCGAGATCGATTTTTTGTATGCGATCGATCAGGTGAGATATCTCCAATCCCAAAGACTTGAGTTCGCGGTACTTGGCACTGCG
>JBBPQW010000876.1:0-12239 GCA_038092695.1 Boletus rubropictus | reverse complement strand
CGGCCAGCTCCTCGTCGACGTCTCAATTGCAGTCGGCTCACGGTTAAACCAATCCCTGGCCTGGACTAGCGATAGCAAGGAACTCTTCGTGTTATCCTACGACGGTACCATTAATCGTCTCGACGTGGCCGCCAGGACTACGCGCTCTCAATGGCGCATCCACAGCAGCGACCGCCCCACATGCATCGCCCTCGCGAAGGACGGCACATTCATTGCAGCCTCCGCCAATTCATCCGTTTCATTCTGGGACGTTACTACGCACCAGCAAATTGGGCAAATCATTCAGAACAATCATTTCGTGCAATCTATGGCGATCTCATCAAATCTCGGTCTTGCGACTGCAGGAGACAGAAAAATCACCTTTTGTAGTCTCTGTGATATCGACGGCCTAAGTGCGTTCATTGTCACCCTGGCTCCAGTTTGATGATATCAATGTCCGGTAGGCAAAAAAATAATTAAGAATCTCGAGAAAACCGTCCAAGAGCTCAATCTCGAACTCGATACATCACAACGCGCGGAGGATCAGCTCAACGAGCTTATTTATGCCCACGAGCAGAGACATGAATGTGAAGTCCTGTATGCTGACGGCCGCATCATCGATGCTGCAACTTCTCTTCTCCATCTTATGGAGACCGTAAGCGAGGAGGCCAGTCAGTCGATAAATGATTGGCTTCTCGGTGAGTGACTGCAACGAGAATATACCCCGAATTGATTCCAATTTTGTCCCCAGATTTTCGACGTCGCTGTGTTGAGAGACTGGAGGAGCTCGGCGACAGCGAGATTGACCACAACACAGCCATCCAACATTACTCTGATGCATTGATACTTGATCCGCCGAATCAAGGCGATATTCTCCTGAGGCGATGCAACAGGTTTTCGCTCATAGGTTCTTGGGAGGAGGCATTACTTGATGCCGACAGGGTATGGATTGTATCTCAAGACGCATACTATGATTCATGCTATTCAGGTTATCGAGCTTGATCCGTCATCCTATAGGGGGTATGAGATGAGGCATGTTGCATTGCACGGCATGGAGCGCTACAGCGAAGCGTTTGCGGCCTTCGAGTCGATGCTCTCAAGGATCGAACAATCGCCTGACCCACACATCCGCGGTGGGTCATCTCATCTGCATCTCGTAGAGCATGTGTTGACTTGTCTCAATCACAGAACTTCTTCCTCAGTTTGTCAATGCTACACCGACGATTCGAGAGGTGATCGATGAGACTATTCAACGTATGCCGCGCGTGCTCATCAACACCGCTACTGGTCGTCTTTATGACAGAACACGACAAACAGCAGCTTTCGACCAACTCTCTATCTACGACGAAATGCGATCTTCCATGACTGCCGGACTCGACCATGCACGTATTCGGATAGAGGTGGGACAATACTACCGATACGTGATGCTGTCCCACACGTGGCAAGATGGCGAACCTCTGTTTCAGATGGTCGAGAACATCTCGATATACGAGCTAGAGTCATCCCCCCCGAACATCAAGCTCCAGACCTTTTGCGAGCTTGCCCGTTCTTTTGGATTTCATTGGGTATGGTCTGACACTTGCTGCATCGATCGAAAGGATGCTGTGAGGTTACAGGAGTCATTGATTGCCATGTTCACCTGGTATCGTGGTTCCTCCCTCACGATTGTCTACCTCCACGGTGTCCGGTCGCAGTCCCAGAGGCCCGGTGACCTCCGGAAAAGTCTTTGGAATAATCGTGCATGGCCCTACCAAGAATATGTTGCTGCTGAGACCATCCAGTTCTACACAGAAGATTGGAAGCCGTACCTTGGCCTGGATATGTTTAACCACAAAGAGTCGCATACGATAATTTCCGAGATGCAACATGCTGTGGAGCTAGCAGTTCTTCGACCGGGTTTGGAGAGGGTGCGGGAGAAACTCTATTTGGCTTCCATGCGTAAAACAAAATACGTGGAGGACATTGCATACTCGCTGCTTGGCATCTTTAATGCTTCTATTCCAATTATGTATGGCGAAGGTGATCGCGCAGTTGGTCGCCTCCTTGAACACATCCTGACGGGTTCCGGAGACCCCACAATTCTCGCTTGGACTGGGCGCTCGGGAAGCTACAATAGCTGCCTACCTGTCAACCTCGAGGTATTCAACGAACTCGTGCCACCACACATTCCAAGACCCATCGAGGCGGGTGAGATGGACAGGATGGTCGCTACACTGCGTTCATCTTTGCCCGACTCCTCATTGATCGAGAATCTGCATGACCGTCTGAATGCACTTCACCCACCATCGCTTAGTGCCACTCGACTGCGGCTCCCTGCCATTGTTTTTCGGCTCACCGAACTCGTACATACGTCAGGCCCAGATTCCTGGACGAACCTCTGTGTATATCGTGCGACGACTTCCACGTTCGGGGACACAGAGATCCAGACTGCAGACAACTTGACTGGGATGAGGGATCTCTATCTTGTCCATCCTTGGATCTACCCACTGCGCCGCCGAGTATTCTTGCTTGGTGAGGCTACGCTTCACAGAACCACAAAGGTACTCCAATTCCTCGCTTATCTCAGACAACCATTTGGGGCGCTCCTGTTCGAGTCGCTGTCGCATAGAGAATATAGGCGAGTCGCAGCAGACAGTTTGATCATTGTCCAAGTACGTGAGGAAGTGCCATTAACTGATTTCATAAACGACATCTTCACAATCGAAGTACAGTGATCTTAACTTTAGTGTCATGAACCTTCTGTATGATACATCCCTAGGTTTTTAGAAGCTAAATTACCTTGCGTCTATGCGTTGCGATCGGCGTGAGGGCTGAAGAATGAACGAATGGTATGGGACGTAGTGTATGGTAATGGACAAGTCAGTGTGATAAGTACAGTGGTTATGGGAATAGGCGAAAAGCCGTAGGCTTTTCCGTCCCAAGGCTGCTCACTAGGCAATCAGGCGAGCGAGCTGTGTTCCCAAAGAGTTAGGAGTTAGCGACGCGTCATGTGAGTGAAGCCCTGATACTAGAAGCGGCGACCTACGAGTGTTAGAGGACGGGGGGGAGTATGTAATGCTGGAGTTGTTGGAAAATTGCAGGGTTGTGTTGGAGGAAAGGTGCGAGGACGAGCGCGTGATGACATAGGTACCAGGTGAATGATTCACTGGACCAGCGGCCCATGGTTTTGACTACTTCAAAAGGTACGCCTTTGAGGAGGTAGTAAAGGGTGCCTCCTATCCGTAGACCGTGGCCTTTCAAGTCTCGGAGCTCAGGGTGAAGTTTTTGGAGGGAGTCAATGCGCTCCATTACCTCTTTCTTGGACAGTGGTTGTATAGAGCCAGAAGGGTGCCGCCAGGCGAAAAGGTGTTGTGACTGTCCGGGGTTGTTGATGCTGAGGTGGTGTAGTAGAGCGGATTTTGGGTCTAGTAGGGGATCATCTGGTGGTGCGCAGTGTACCGTTTCACCGTTGGGGGTGGTCTTTGTGCAGGGCAAGGTGAAAGAAATCATGGGGAGACCGTTGTGATTGGTGGCAAAGGAGGGACCTGCGCGGAAGATGTGTGAGGAAGGGTTGAATTTGGTTATGGCTGTTACTATGAATTCGCCGAGCCGGGCGAGGCAGAAGAAGGCGGAAACGCAAAGACTGCGGCATCTCGGTGGTCATTGACGTCTAGGGATTGTCATAGTTTGGTTAATACGTTGATGGTGAAGGGTGCCCACTTGGGGCATTTGGATGAAGCGGGTGCGAGTCTGTTTGCACCTTCTAGTACAGCTTTGTACTCTAGCTCGTTAATTTTCCAGTCTAGCCTGTGTAGAACGTGCCAGGCTCTGATGGTGGATGCATAGTTGGCTATGGTTGATCCCGCGTGTGCGCCCGCACAGCCATCAGCAAAGTTGTAGAAGTGTGACATTAGGTAACGAGTGACCTGCCGGCGCTGCCGAGCAGAGATGATGTCATACAGACATACAGCGTGAGGATTCTCGACGTGGAAAACGTATCGCAGCTCTTGTAGGTATCTAGAAACATTATACGCTTGTCTCAGTAATGACACACACAGTATATGCTCCATTTTTCCATTATGTCTATGTGATATGTGAATATATGAATTCTTAACTCAAGCAATGTAGCAACTACAACAACCCATATCCCTCCTAAATCAGTACATGCTCATTGAGAATTTCATCCTTGTCCGGAATGATCAGGTCCTCACTGTCCACAACACCTGCTAAGTCTTCTACTCCATCCCCATCTTTCCTATTGTCCTTCTTGACATCATCTTGCTCCTCTGAGTCCTCTAACTCTTTATCAATATCTGACCTTGCCACTTCCTCAGCCTCATCACCATTATCACCAATTTCTTCAGCCTCCTCATTTTCCTCCTCACCTCCTACCTGTACCCTCACACCATCTGCCTGAAGAAAATTGTCCCAATACCTCAAGCCTTTGTATCCAATACCACTGCCATGGAACTGCATGAACATATTGCAGTCAACAAACCTACTTGATGACTTGGTAAGCAAAATGAATCACTAAATGAATACCTTACATATTAACATTGTGAAAGTTCCACTCCTTTTCTTTGCTGCTCTCTTGATAAACAAATAATGAATCAAGCAACCCCTTTGTTGTTTCTGTTATGGTTTATTCTTTTCTTTCTTTTATTTCTTGCTATACATGAACTGTATAATCACTTAGCCATTCTCATGGGCACATGCTTATCTCTTCGGACTTCTCACTTGGCTGAAGCCTCAGCTATGAGCTTTCTTTTCTTATCTCTTATCTTTTATTCCTTATCATACAACTATTTTTGGCCAATGGCCATTCTATCTCTTATCATTTATCTTTGGCCTATGGCCATTCTCCCTCAGGTCATATGACTTCCTTATTTCCTTTTACATACTTGGTCTGTGCTCGGTTTATATGGGTATATAAACCTTGCCCTATACATAGTACTCCTTAGACTAGATCTACTTGGATATACTGCTATATCCTTGCAACCAACCCTCAACTCGCTTGACCATCTTTTGACTTAGTCCCAAACCCAAATCCTCCATTGCAGTTGGGGGTTAAGCTGCGACTTCACATTTAGAATGATACAAAAGGATTGGCTCTCAAGTCTATGTTTGTTCCTACCTGGTCCAAGTATAACAAAAGATCTAGTCTCTTCTTTTCTTGCAGCCATCGTTGCTGACCAGATCACCCATTGATAAAGATTTTGTCCTTGAAGAACCCCGAGTCCACACCCATGAAAGGCAAGAAACCCCTCCACATATCACCACATGAACTCCGACACCCTGACCCTCTTATCCCTGACACCTCGGACTCCAAACCAGAACATGGACAAAGATTGGAGGAAAAACCCCAATCACTTGACACAAAGCTTGGAGAAAAAACCACAAGTGTCAATAAAGGACCTGCTGAGCAAATAGTACTCACACAGTTAGAACTGATCGCAGGCATGCACCACAAAGCTGCTGCATCACCAGGACCCACAGAACAAAGATCTCTTGCAGTTAGAATCTCAACTAAGATGTCAATGATGATGAAATCCACCAAACTCAAGATTGAAGCACCTGAGGCTTATGACAGATCCTATGAAAAAGCCGAGTCCTTTATTTTATTCATCAAAGCTTACCTTTTGATCAATAAGGAGCTATATGATGACAACAACAAAAGGGTTGCATATGCGCTCTCTTATATGAAGGAATGTGTCGCTCTCCAGTGGGCCACCAGATTCTGAGCAGACTGCCTGAACAAAGTGACCCCATTCTTTGGAACATTCCAATAATTTGAAGAGGAGTTCAAAGCCTCTTTCAAATATGCTAATACCCAGGCACAGGCCATTGCCAAGATGTCCACACTTACAATGAATGACAAGAAGCCAATGTCCCTCAATGAATACATCACAAACTTCAGAACTTATGCAGCAAGGAGCAAAATCACTCAGGATGCTGTGTTGATCAAATTTTTCTCCCATGGACTGAAACCTGCCTTAACCTGCAGAATCCTAGGGATGGATACACCACCTTCATATATAGATGAGTGGTATGAAAAGGCACTGTACTTCCAGGCTGCCTATGAACGATTGACTGCCTTTATGGCATGAAACTTGACCAACCCCAAGGATCGACTGACACCGGCTTATACACCACGACAAAACTGAGACCCTGACACCATGAATGTCAACAGAATCGAACTCTCCAAGAAAAAGAGAGATAAACATATCAGAAATGGCAAATGCTTCAGCTGCCACAAGCACGGGCATGTATACCGTGATTGTCCTGATAAGAAGATGACAAAGACTTGCCCTTTGACTTAGAAGAAGAAGAAGGATTCAGTAAAAGCTGTGAGGCAAGCAGAGAAGAAAGAAGAGTCTTTGGACTCTGGAGATGGAGTGGATGCTGAAAAAAGCGATGATAAAGAGGCCACTCAAATGGCTTATATCTCCTTGAAATAAAAGGGTTTTTAGATGGAAGGACTTCATCAATGCAAGTACCTTCCTGACTTTCTTGCTCTCCTGTACTTATAGCCAATCGAAATAAACATGGATTGCAAGTTCCCATCCAGTTTATGGCTGTAGGAAAGAGCAAAAAAGACATTGACACTATGGCCCTGATTGATTGTGGAGCGGAGATTTCCTGCCTTGACTAGAGCTTCGCAAAATGACACTGACTCCTGATTGAGAAACTGTCCCACCCCTTGAAGGTGATGAATATTGACTCCTCCGAGAATAAATACAGAGAGATCCAATACAAGACAACACTCTACTTCCAAACTGACTCGATCATCATGAAGGCACAATTTTACATGATGAACTGTGGATGACAGACGATGATTTTGGGAATGCCATGGCTTCAATCAATCAATCTGATGATCAACTGGATGAAAGGAACCCTTGATATCCATGATTTATACGACTTATCCTCTGAATTCTACCATATGACCTTATCCCTCCAGCAGAAGCCTCAATGATACATCCGCTTGGTTAAAGCTTCCAAGTTTAAAGTCAAAAAGCTCTCGACAACCACTATGATCCCTACAAAAGGATCAAAGCATGCAGCAGGACACAATTTGTATGCTACTAAACCAACAATGATTCCAGCCCTCAATAAGGGCCTGATTGACACGAAGATCACCATATGTCTCCCTGAAGGAACCTATGGCTGGATTGCCCCATGAAGCAGGCTTGCTGCCAAGCATGGAATACAAACTGGTGCTGGCATAATCAACCCTGACTATAGAGGACCCCTGAAAGTCCTTTTGTTTAATTATTTGAAGAAAGACCTGGAGATTAATGCTGAAGATCAAGTAGCTCAACTCGTGCTGGAAAAAATTGACACCTCCTCATCCGATGAAGTCAACAACCTCGATGATACAGAATGAGGCAATTAAGGCTTCAGATCTTTGGACTTGCCAACCACAAAGGTCCTTAGCTTTTGTGGAATTATGACCCCCAACTGGATGATCAAGAAAATGAGGAAGCACACAGATTGGCTATGGAAGATAATGTGGAAAGTCCAGCAACTCCCCCGACCCCAATGAATGTGGTGGCTCCACGCATATACAACAGCCATGAAACTTGCTGAAGAAGTGGAGAAAACGAAACCAAAACCGACACTCCCAAAGGAATACGAGGAGTTTAGAACAATTTTTGAAAAGGAGGCTACTAATCACATCCCTCCTTCACGACCTTACAACCACCCAATAAACCTTGACAACTATTTTATTCTGAAGGTAGCAAAGGTATACCCACTATCCCCCAATGAATGACAGGCCACAGAGGCCTTCATTGAAGAAAACTTATGAACCAGAAAAATATGGCCTTTGAAATCACCTTAGGCCTCACCATTCTTTTTCGTCAAGAAGAAAGACAGCAGTTTACAACCCTGCCAGGATTACTGATATGTCAATGAACACACAATCAAGAATGCCTACCCCCTCCTGCTTATCTCCAACCTCATCAATAAATTGAAGGATGCAAATGTTTACACCAAGTTTGACATATGCTGGGGATATAACAACATTCAGATCAAGGATGGAGACCAATGGAAAGCCACCTTTATTACTTATAAGGGGCTTTATGAACCCATGGTTATGTTCTTTGGACTTTTGAACTCACCCTCCATGTTTCAGAAATTCATAAACAATTCCTTCAAAGACATGATAGCAGAAGGATGGCTAGTGATTTATATGGATGACCTGCTAATCTTCTCAGGTGACATGAAGACTCATGAAGAATGAACACAACGTGTGTTAGCATGCATAAAAGAACTCGACCTCTGCCTCAAGCTCAAGAAATGCTGTTTCAACTGTTCAGAAGTTGAATACCTTGGCATGATTATAAAGCAAGGGCATGTCGCGATGGACCCTGTCAAGGTAAAGGGGATTGAAAACTGGCTGACACTAATGAAAGTCAAGGATGTCTGATCATTTTTGGGGTTTGCTAACTTCTACAGATGATTTGTACCCCACTACTCTGACATCACCAGACCCCTCCTTGACCTAACAAAAAAGAACCACCCATGGGAGTGAATGACATGACATGAAGATGCCTTCAAAAGGCTAAAAACAATCTTTACGGAAGAACTGGTTCTGGCTATGCTGAACCTTGAACAATCCTTTGCTATTGTGACTGATGCCTCCAAGTATGCCGCTGGAGGAATATTATTGCAGATCGATACCAATGGAGAATGGCATCCATGTACCTATATCTCCCAGACTTTCACTTTGCTGAACAAAATTATGACATTTTTGATGGAGAATTGCTTGCCATCATATGGGCACTGAAGACATGGTGTCATTACCTCCAAGGAACACCACATAAGGTTACAATTTTCACTGATCATAAAAATCTAACCTATTTTAGAAAACCACAAAACCTGAATCGACAACAAGCAAGATGGCTATTGGATCTTGTAGATTACGGTTTTCAGATGACCCATGTACCCAGAAAACTATTATCTGGCCCTGATGCTCTCTTCCAATGACCCAACCTGATATCCCAGAATGATAACAACAATGCGGCGACAATACTCCTTTCCCCATCGGTTTTCATAAATTTGATTGATGTAGCCTTACAGGACAAGATTTGTCTCTCGACCCCTGATGACCTGGTAGTCCTAATGGCTCTTTGATGAATGGAGGGTGTTCCATCATTCCTCTGAGACCAACTCTCTGATTGGAAGTACAATGCTGGTATCCTCACATACCAGAACTGGGTCTATATTCCCCCAGACCACCAAAAAGCCATTGTAGAACAGAATCACGACCATGATGCCACCGGACACCCCAGCTATTTAAAGATGCAACAACTTGTTGCCAGAGAATATTGGTGGCCTGGCCTAGCTGCCTATGTTCAGAAATACGTAGAAGGCTGCACTATTTGCCAGTAGAACAAGGCCAACACCCATCCTACCATGGCTCCCCTGACTTCAATCCCTTCTCACATATCATGACCCTTTTAGCAGGTGTCATGTGACTTGATAACTGACCTCCTCCTATCTGATGACTTTTACTCACTTCTGGTCATGATAGACCATGGGCTTATGAAGAGGATAATTATTTGCCCTATGAAGAAAATGATTGACTCAGCCAGCATCACCATGCTGTTTTATAAAAAGATCTACACTCATTTTGGCCTTTATAATAAGATTATCTCTAACCAAGGCCCACAGTTCGCCTCCACCTTTGCGAAAGAACTTGGACAACTTCTCAAATATGACCTTGCCCTATCTACAGCATATCATCCACAGACAGATGGAGAAACAGAATGAGTAAACCAGGAGATTGAGACATACCTGTGAATCTACTGTGGATCAAATCCCACCTCATGGGCTGAAAAGATTTCCATGGCAGAATTTGTGCACAACCACTGACCTCACTCCACAACCAGACAATCTCCATTCTTCCTAATGATGGGATATGAGCCCCAATCACTCCCCATGGTCATTTCTGATATGAACCTCCCCACAGTTGAAAACCACCTGAAATGACTTTCCACAGCATGGAACGAAGCCCTTGCTACCCCCAAACTAGCACAAATGATGATGAAACAAAGAAACCAACACTTGTTTACACCCTTTGCCAAAGGGGACAAAGTTTGGCTAGAAGTGTGCAATCTAAAGTGCCACATAGAAAACCCAAAGTTCGCCATGAAATGAGAAGAACCTTTTATGATAACCAAGGTTCTATCTTCGATCACCTACTGACTTCGTCTTCCGGAATCATGGAAGATCCATCCTGTCTTCCATGCTTCTCTCTTATCACCCTATCATGAAAACAACATACATGGGCCAAATTTTAGAAAGCCGCCACTGGAACTTATAGAAGGGGAAGAAGAATATGAAATAGAAGTGATCCTTAGTCATAAAGGATCCCCAAACCATTGGAAATTCCTTATCAAGTGGAAAGAATACCTGTTGGCTGACAACTCATGGGAACTGGAAAGTTCCCTAGATAACACCCCGAGATTGCTGAAAGCCTATAAAAAGGCACACCTACAGTCATTTTCTTAGACCCACTCCTTGAATTGCAACCACCACCATGATGAACACCACCCTCAAACACCAGTATGCCTGCCATCTCAAGAACCCTATGACCAAAGCTGGCCTTTAGGCCATGACAACTCTTTTAGACCTGTCCTATGCCCTTTCTCTTTCTCATTCTCTAGATACAAATTCACCTTTTGACATTTTCTATAGATCATTTTTAGCAAACCAATGCATCACTCTCTGCCTTGAACATGTTATCATGTGCTTACCCAAACCCTACAATGACCTACAGAAAGAGCAGGTGTATACGTGCAAGATGGCTCTCCAGATAGCTCAACATGTGCATGATGAGATCAAGGACCAGCTCCTCATTGGGATGGACCAACTTAGAATAGAAGATGTGCTTGAGAACCTATCCAAATACCACTCCCATATAAGTTCACCATTTAACTGTACCTCGTCTCCTGATCCAGTTCCTATTCCACCACACAGAGATCCATCCCCATCCCCCACTAACACCATCCTGATACCACATGGAAGATACTCTCCCAATGACACCATCAATCCTGTCCTTATAGAGGAGGAAGCCTTGGCGCTTGACCAGTTAGAATGCCAGTCCATTGAAGAAGACTGACAATGAGCAATTATACTAGCACCCTTACTACCTTCTAATCCTCGCTTCCCCAAAGCATGCTTCATCTGCTGACAACTGGGCCATGTTCATGTTAACTGCTCTATCTATCAGTGCCCCACATGTCTTCGCTGGCAACCTGGACATATTCAAGCTGCTTGCCCCCTTCAATGACGAGGAAATTCCAACTCCTCTGGCAGTTCATCCCATTCTTCCCACTCTTCTCATAGATGTCCTCCCTACTACCGACACCATACTCCAATCTCTGACAACTCCGACCCTGGTAACAATGTCATCGATAATGTCAGTTATTTCAACATCACAGGGTCTCCAGTAGGAGGGGGATACATTGATTTGTAAAGGTTGGGTAACTTTTCTCATAGGCGGAGGGTAATGTTATGGTTTATTCTTTTCTTTCTTTTATTTCTCACTATATGTGAGCTGTATAATCACTTAGCCATTCCCACAGGCATGTGCTTATCTCTTCAAACTTCTCACTCAGCTGACACCTCGGCTACAAGCTTCCTTTTCTTATCTCTTATCTTTTATCCCTTATCATATGACTATCTTCAGCCAATGGCCATTCTACCTCTTATCATTTATCTTTGGCCTATGGCCATTCTCCCTCAGGTCGTATGACTTCCTTATTTCCTTTTACATACTTGGTTCATGCTCGGTTTATATGGGTATAAAAACCTTGCCCTGTACACAGTACTCCTTAGACTAGATTTACTTGGATATACTGCTATATCCTTGCAACCAACCCTCAACTCGCTTGACCATCTTTTGACTTAGTCCCAAACCCAAATCCTCCATTGCAGTTGGGGGTTTGTCAGAACCTCAAAAATCCTGTTCTTGACTTTACCTACACTTTCCTACATCCGAGTTATGCATCGTAGCTTCCTTACGGTCGCTACTCTTATTCCCTACAATATGCTACAGCATGCTACAGCAGAGCCTAGACGCACTTGACATACTCAAGACTCCTAGTCGCTCTTGCTTCCTTGTCCTTAGCTATGAGATGCACTCGCCTTCCAAGATTCCTCGTCTAGCTTCTCTCTATCCATATGCATAGTACTCGTAGATGCACTTGGTATATGAGTCTCCGACTCCCAAGTTCCCTATGTGAGTACTTCCACCTTATCTTATGCATAACCAC
>JBBPQW010000875.1:0-12252 GCA_038092695.1 Boletus rubropictus | reverse complement strand
CGACTTGCAAAGTTTTACGCCGTCCCGAGCGTGCGTCACTCTCAGGAGTGTTGTATTGCAGTGTTTGCTCCCTCCACTGCGGGTCGTTATGACCTAGTTCGTCCATCAGGCAGCCGACCCAATGATACCCTGTGCGATACAATCGTCCACTATTCTATCACCCTTGCTTTATATTTCCAGGTGGACTGGATAGTGGATAGCTCAGCTAGGTCTCTCATCGCAATCAGACTGTCTTTGCCCTCCAGGCCCTCGCCCTGGCTGACCGAAAGGTAGACAGTATGCTTTCCGACCTTCTTAGGTCGTCACCATCATATTGAGCCAAATAACTCTTGCGCCATCCCAACGGATTTATGATCTGAACAACTCACCTACATCAGCAGTTATTTATGACAACGTTTCAAATCCACATTGTGGAGTTCAAGTCAATGCTAGACAATGGAAGGGAAAATGTTGGATAGCTGTTAATCCCCTCTTCAGATGTCACCCGAGATCTATCAGGACGAGTCGTTTTCGCTACAGTTGATTTAACGAGCTCACGTTTTCTACCCGTGGCGAGCAGTGGACTTTCGAAAAGTCTTTCGCGTGGGCGAAGCTTGGTTCTGTTCGACAAACATCGTGTCTTATGCCCTTCCCTTGTCGCACGCAAGAAATTTAACCAGCTCTTCGAACAGCACAGTTACGCATCACTATGTGGGACTCGCGAATGTCACACGAACATCTCTACAACTGTGGTCACCGCCCAACGCTTAATTAGATCGTGATCGAGATGCTACATGGTCCCCAGAAGGGCAAATTTTCTTGGCATCATTGCTGCGGCTCGGTTATTCAACTCAATCACTTTCTCGACCTTTTTCACTGCTGAAGAGAACAGGTTCCGGTAGGTGGCTATCTATGGATCCATCGTTACTTTTCTGAAATCCCTTTTTTAAGAAATATCGTCATATGACAAGTGCAAGGTATGTTTCTTATTTTTCTAATCCCCTTTATACTGAGCACATACGTTTTAATGCACACATCGCAGCGTGATTGAATGGCAACTCCTTGGACATGGATAGTTAGGTGAGTCGAACTTTGAAGTATCGCTGCTTATTGGAACCAGTATAGGTCTCCATCGATGATGTCATTACAGCCGCTGGTGCGCTTGTCTGAAACGTTCTAGATGGCTAAATGGGGATCAAGGATAGGTCAACTTCATTCGCAAAGCTCGAGTTACTCCATGGCTTCAACAGCTACCTCAGCATTCAAGTTTCAGCTCATCTCTTACAAATCTCTCGTATGTATGTATGTTGCCAAGAACTTCGCCGACCTTACCACTTCCGTGGCGTTCGCGGCGCCAATATGGATAGGTGTGCTTATGTTGTCTAATTTGCTTGGCAATTGAAAGAACAATTAGCGATCATAGTTCTTCCTAGGTGGTCTTCTTGAGTGCTAGAATGGAAGAAACTGCCAATACTGTATTGGAAATCGATTCTGTAACAATAAGCCCGCTTTCTTGTTACCCGGAGCGAACAATTAGCATATGCATATGTATCGACCACGAATTGGGCTGGTGTGTTCGTTAGCCCAAGCAACATACTTGCACTGCTCCGACCTACTAGGGCTGCGCATGCAAGTTGTTAACCCGATTACCGACGTTTGTCTTCTTTTTATTCTTATGCACCCCATGGCCAGTTGCATATGGAATGTGAAGTAACCCGTGTACGACAACCAGCGGTACAAGCTCCAGCTCCATGGCGCCTAGGTTGCAGGAATTATCATCTTGGTTCGCCTCCGGTCGGTCATCTCCCTCCTGGCTTTACTTTAAGGCGGTCTTATTCACGCGATCGCGCCGCCAAGGTCGTACTGTAGGTAGTCGCATCACCTTCATCCCACTCCGCGTTGCATCCCAGATCCGAGCTGGGCTATCATCATGGGGCGGCCCTAGCAGAAATATCATTTCTAGAGGCGGGGGCAGTTTTTTTTTCTTGACCTCGTCTATTGTCCTTTGGGCCGTTCCCCCTTGGTAGACATCTACATGCGGTGGTTGGTTACTCTACGCTCCTTTTTCTCTAATTTTCGAAAAGTGGAACATTTATCCTCCGACCGACGTCTTAATCGCTACTTGCTGATAGGGACGTACGGGTCGCCATATTCATGGTTTCGTGACGCTCAGCACCACCTTAGTGGACATAAGCAAAGCAAATTCCCGACTTCAAACGGCCTTCATCATGTCGAGCCATGATGCCCTGTTGAAACTAGTATGCATCGGCCCTCCAAAAGGATTATGTCTGGAAGCGATTTAGCGAGGACGATACGCCAAGAATTTCGAGAACGTTATTAGAGTACGAGATGGACCAATCCTTGAATCGCAAGTACACATCAACAATTGTAATCGCGTGACCGCGCACGTCACCATTTGAGATCTGGAGCCACTGGGATACAAGCGGTAAATAGCATTCAAGAACAGGGTCAATCCGATACAACTATACCGTGCAGCCTACATCTGGACTGCGGAATGACATTCTACGGACCTACAACGTCAGGTTGTAATCATATTCGCCCTGTCCACTCTGTGCGATCCACAAAACGACAGCGGAAAGCATGAGAGCGACGTTCTGAGACACGTTGGCATAGCCATAGTAGGTGTATTGCTCGGGGTAGTCACCGAGGGCATACTTGAGGACGAGGAGAGACTGGTGACAGAGCGAGAAAAGATCAGTCTGGAACCGACATGATGCAAGATCAAAGTTGACGGACCACGCTCCCCGCTAGTCCACCGGCCATGAAAGCGAAGCCGACAAACAAGAACAGCCTAGCTCTCCAGACGGCGTCCGGAGAGCCGTAGTCATCACCTCTGATCCTCTCCTTGTCGATGAGGTTGATGATGAGCATGCCAAGAAGGGAGCATATCCCGGGAACCCAGTCTACGAATTCGACATGAACTGGTGGGGGAAGCTGGGGTTCACCGTAGGGTGAGTGGGCGTGAGCAGAGAGGATGGCAGCATCGAGGAATGTCCAGTTGGCGAGGGCAAACTACAAAACTTATTGAGCCATAAAGAGATGGGGCCGACGTTGGACGTACTAGAGCACCCGCCAGATAGATGCCAATTGACCGTCTGTACTTTCCAAAATTGAAGTCGGGGAAGGGATTCAAGCAGACTCTGCGAGGGTCTGAGCGCGAGGAGGCCATGGCTGAAGGTCAATGACTCGTATTATGTAATGAACGTAATAAAATAGCAAACAAGGTCTCCGCTCCTCCTGAGTGAATGGCCCGATGCAAGTGATTGACATTACCTCTTCTCCAGGGTCATCGAGGTGTGCGATGACCAGGCGCACTCGCAGCTCTAGTCGTCAGCCAGGCCCGTCCAAGAAACGACCTCGTTTGGCAGCCCTGGCGCGCGAGCCCTCCATCATCGAGCTCACTGACTCGGACAATGACACTCCCGTACGCCGCTCCTCAAAAAATATTCATCGCTGGCCAGGACCGTCGCATAAAACACCCGCCAAGACGTCGAACACAGCGGTCACCTTTGGAAATCCGCACCCTGAGATATTCGCAGACCCCCCAGCGTCGGTACCCGGACATGCGCATCCCGAGTGGCAAAGAGACAGTGGACCGTTGTTCTTGCCAGGCAGTGATGACGAGCCACACGCAGTTCATCCGCCACCGGTCCCTGTCGCTCAAAATGTCTCCAACGCTGTCCCGGCACGTCCGCAGCCCCCTTCCCTTGAGCCCGCTGCTCCCCAAGCACCCGCCTCCGAAGATCCCGTTGACAGATACATCGTTCATGTGCTGGAAATCGTCCCAGATGTTCAGCCTGCCCATGCCCTTACGCTTATCAAGCAGTTCATGCAATCTCAGCCAACCAACGTTGTCGAGTTTGTGCTACATGCACTTTTTGAAGATCCATCCTACCCAAAGGGAGACCCAAAGGGAAAACGTAAGCGGAATGAACCAGACGGTGTTGATGGCGCCGGAGATTCCCACAGGACAAAGGTCGACTATACCAACAAAGAGCGGGTACACAATTGTGGTCCAAACTACTTGGAGCGTTCCCTGGTCAGGAACTTTCTGCCATCGCGGCGCAGTAGTTTTCTCACTGAACCGGAGTCTTTTAGGAACAGCTCATGATGGACTTTCCGCGGATCCCAAAACCGCACATACGCTCACGGCTTTTCGACAATCGATTCTACGCACCCACTTATCTGCTTCTTGCGGAGGAGCTCAAGAAGGAGCCTCTTCCATTTAAATTAAAGTCGATTAAATCCGCCGTCGGCAAAGGGAAATCAAAGGAAGATCCAGAATTCGACAAGGAACGAGAGTGGGTCTTGCTCAAGGCGGCCGAATTGGCCACCGGAAAAGATGCAGCCCTAGTTGCTTCCGTCAGTCAGCAAGAATGCGAAGACAACGGAGAAGGTATCGAGTGTGGATGCTGTTTTTCTGAGTATTCTTTTGTTTGTGTTCAATTCCTTGATTCCGCCGACTACAGCTGATCTTTTCAACAGGATCAGATGATTCAGTGCCCCGAAGCTCATCTTTTCTGTAAATCCTGCATGATATCGTATGCTTCTAACCTGCTCGGGGAGCACAATCCAAATATCGTCTGCATGGACCAATCAGGTTGTAAACTCCCCTTCCCAGAGTCCGAACTCGGTCGATTCCTCTCTCCTAAACTCCTCGAGCTGTATCATCGAGTCAAGCAGCGAAAAGAAATCGAGGCAGCTGGGTTAGAGAATCTTGAAGAGTGTCCGTTCTGCGACTACAGATTCGTCATTGATAACGAGATGGAGAAACTCTTTAGATGCGAAAATGCTGATTGTGGTGCGGTCACTTGTAGAATGTGTAAGAAGCCGGTAAGTGGTTTCTGCCTTGGCTCTACGTTTGGTGCGCGGTGTCAAATTGTCGAGGCTGACTTTGGATTGGCTCCTGTGTAGGATCATCTTCCAAAGACCTGCAAAGGTCAGTTTGGACTTTTTCTGTGCTGTCGAGCCGGAGGCCCTCACGTTGAATGCAGAAGTACAAGAGGAAAAACACCTAGATGCGCAACATGTTATCGAGGAGGCAATGAGTGAGCTTAGTCCACCCCTGAACTGTTCTGTTCTGACGTTTCCGAAGCTCAGGCGCTCATGCGCAGTTGTCCAAAATGCCAGAAATGTACGTTGCCTCTGTTAGCGAGTGTGTCACTCTGACTTACTGGTTCTCAGCATTCATCAAGGAAATGGGTGTAAGTGTCGATGCGTTGATTTATCGGAACATTCAGTCTTCTCGATATCTGGGCTCACGTTTGATGACACGATAGTGCAACAAGATGACTTGTCCATATTGTCATACCGTGTCGTGCTACATCTGTCGGAAGGTTATCAATGGATATGAACATTTTTCGAACGTAGGTGGCGATTTCTTTCCCACTGTGTAGGGATGTTGCGATTCGACTAATGGTCATCCACTCATTAGTCTCCTCCCAACCCTGGCAAGGTAGACAAGTCGAAATGCCACCTTTGGGATCCAGTCGAGAAACGACACGCAGAAGAAGTGAGTCACACAAATGGTCCTTTTTTTAGCCTCTCCACCGTCCTGCTCACGTATTCAATTCCCAAGGTATCCGAAGCTGCGAAACGCGCCCTCGCCGAAATTCGCAAATCCCGCCCAGACGTGGACGAAGCGAATCTCAAGGTGGACATCCCGGTGGCACAGGCACCAGTACGTCCAAGTGTTGCGCCGCCTCAGGTTGTGCTTGGGTTCAATGGTGGTATACCTTTGCCGGCTTACTTGGGGCAGCGCGCTTACGGGATGGGTGGTCCGGGAGTCGCTTTTCCCGTGAGGAACATGGGAGGGGGTATGGGTGTTGCGGCGCCAGGCATGGGCATGGGCATGGGTGCTGGTATAGGTGGCGTAGGCATGGGTGCACCCCCCATGGGTGTAGGTGTCGGTGTCGGGAACAACTCGTTCATATTCGGAACGGGTCAGGGACGCCAGTTCGTTGCCCCGGAGCTTGTTGCTCCACGTCCACTAGACCCACGAGCACACACGCGCGAGGCGGCGATCCCCGGACCGGCGGTACCGGCGGGAAGGATGTGGTTGCGTCAGGCGCCGGCAGCACCGGCTCAGCCTGTCATACAAGCTGGAGGTAGGGGACGGCGGCGCAAAAATCGGTAGGAAGTTTGGGCTGTCGTTGACTCCTTTGGATGCGGTTGGTTTGTGTGTGCATCTCGGAGAGGGAACGACCCTCGGTCGCTATGATACCCAACATACGACTCCTCTGTTTTCTGTCTACAGGCATATGTTCGCACTTGAGGTAGTATATATATGCATATATATGTATATGTATTGTGTCGAGCTCGGATTTCGGTCGAGTGATTCATTGAGCACAAAGGTCGCCGTCGTAGGGTGGAGGTTTCTATTCTAGACTGGATGTACAAGGCGAATGGGGCGAATGGGACGAACGGCGCGGTTGCGGTTCCGTCTACAACTGCCTCCGTCAAAATCTGAGATCTCCCTCGAACACGCACACGCACACGCGCACAACCCCCACAGAGCCGACCCTACCTAAAGCCCCTGGCACGCGCGCCCCTCGATCTCGATCTCGATTTCCCCATCCCCATCCCCATCCTCGTCCTCGTCCTAATCTAGTTCGCAGCCACGATTGTCGGCCTGACCAAGAAATCTTCCTTGGTCTTCTCCCCCCGGACGATCTGCCCAACGATCGTCTTCGCGACGCGGAAATCGACGAATGGGATGTACGGAATCCCAGCCCTTTCGCAGTGCGTCTTGAAGTTGTCCTTTTCCGCTATCCCCGTCACTTTGACAAAGAGAACGTCGGCGTGTTGGGCCGCGGACATGTCTGAAAGGTCAAAGGCGTGGTCAAAAAGAAAAAGAAAATAAATAAATAAAAACGAAACGAAACGAAACGAAACGAAGCGAAGCGAAACGAAAAGGTGGAGACGAGGACGTACCCGAGACGCCGTCACCGAAGAAGAACACGATTGGACCTCGACCGTCGTGGGCTCGTCTATACTCCTGATACGGCAAGATCGCCCGCGATTTGTCGTGGCCGTATGTGCTACCAAGGGGAGGGGGAAGGAGTGTTTCAGACAATGTCCGGTACACACGCATCGTCAACCCAAAAAGGGGGAAAGGAGACAGTGGGAGAGGGAGGAAAAAGGCGAGGCCAAGAAAATAAAGTAAAAAAAGCACCGTACCTGTCCGGATGACGCCACGTGATGAACCACTTGCCCGTTGTGTCACGTCCGACGCCGTTTGAAACGATGGGAATATCTTTGACGACGTCCTTGTCGGAGCCCTTGGCAAGTTCCGTGAGGACAGCGCGAATGAGTTCGTCCATGCCACTAAAATGAAATCATTTCCGGATCAAAACGCGCATCAATCGGCAAAAATCAAATATCCCCCGTCGGTGAGTGCGAAAAAAAGTAAAAAGACGGCGACGACGAAGAATAACATTTGGAAACCATACCTTGACACGATGGTAAAGGGGATATCGCTCTCATCACAAAGCTTCTTGAAATCGATAAACCCATCCGTAAACTCCACGGGTCGTAGCCCATCTAGCCCTGTGATCGTTTCGATCGTGAAACACGACGACACGGGATGGATACGTGAATCAGTTGGCAGTGAGATACGGAAGAGCGGAGGAACGACGCGCGATACGTCACGGATACATACCGGTCGGCGTCGTGAGATACGTTTTGCACTCTTCTAGAGAATGACCCTTGTCAGAGACGCTCCCCAACATGAGCTCGAATGCATCCCTAGAGTCGAAAACCCGTGAGCAAGACGCAAGAGAGGTCGGGATAGATCAAGGAGAGCAAACAACACCCGCGGACGTTGGTTTCCATGTCCTATCCGTCAGGTGAGGTCCCCGTCCACCCCAACTGGAACCGCGTCACCGCAGCAGCAGCGCTCATATCACATCACGGTAATGGGTTGATATATCGCGAGCGATGAATCCGAGGATCGAGAGACGTACTTGAACGATTTGCCCTTCGTCCTTTGGCTCTCGGCATACTCGAGAATAGCCATGTTGAGCGCGATCCGTTGAGCAGTTCCCATCCCATAGTTGTCCGTGAGGTCTGCAAAAAAAAAAAAAGGGATCGTATTATTTTATTTTGTTCACCGCGCGCGATTCATTCCTCCGAGGAGAGGACGTACAGTCGTTGGAATCGCACGTCGTGATCGTGCCATCCCTAAAGGTTTCAAGTCACGAGCGTGCACCGAGAGCTGGATGACCCCACCAGTCGCTCAACACGACAAACTTTTTGTCAAAGTAAAAGGGTTGAGTCTGCAGCATCGGTACGTTGCAACGCTGAGCTAGGTCAAGGATCGGGGGAAAAAAATGGGAGCGCGTGTGGGACGCATTTCGCCCAGATTCAGGGTGGAGCCCTTGGTGGCGTCCCGTGGCGGGCTCCACGGACATCACTACTTCTCGGGAGCCATGAGCTCATCTTATCGATAACGCAAGACGAGCAAAATAAATATACTGTAGTTGTAATTTAACGTATGTGCCTATCTACCATGTCCTAAAAGGATGATTAATAAGTTAGATGAAGAATGGAGATGTGGTACTACTCGAGTGGAATAAACTACGTTCTAATTGACTGACGAAACTGTTATGTCGTGGAATGTGAGGAAAAGGAAAGAAAAAAAAGTCTACCAGTCCAGTTCAGGAGGGAAGAACTTGGCAATCAAGTTCTCGTAGTATGGACGTAACTTTTCGGCGTTAATGGGCTCGTCGCATTTGGTGTAGAGATCATACGGATTGAACGCGCGCACCGCCTCGAGTGCCTTGATATCTTTGGCATTTGTCAGATGCATGTACGCACCCTCGCGATGCCATCTGCCGATGTGGCAGTTAGATAAGGAAATGAAAGAAAACCATTTGTGGGCGACGCACGGATAGAAACTGTGATACCGGATCATTGCCAAGGCTTCTTCGGGGAGAGTGCATTGATCTTTCACAACGTGGTAGATATACTGGTGTCCGAGGGCATCAGAGTGTGGCTGTCGCTCAGTGATCAATAACCTACTTCATCATGTCCCCATGATAGCATCACATTGTCGAATCCGCAGTGAGCCTCGTAGATACCATATTTGGTAGAATAGACCGCATCATAGCTGTCGGGATTCCCTGCAAACGTTTCCGGATATATGTTCTTGTCCGAGAATGCACAGCCGACTACGAACGTGTCCTGCCAATGTGCGGATCAGCGCTGACAACGTTTATCCAGATCAAACCAACGTACTCCGACGACGTCCCACTGCCCCTCGCTACCAAAGAAATACAAGAGCTTGCCGAGATCGTGAATAAGGCCAGTGACCTGCATCCATTCGGGCTTGCCATCACGCCGGATCGCCTCTGCTGTTTGGAGAAGATGATCGATCTGAGACAGATCCGTCTGCAAATGCATGTGAGCGTGGAAGACGAACGCTCCCAAACATGCACTCACGTCAGGATCGGAGTCATCTACGAGGGTATTGAGCATTTCCATGGCTTGCCAAATACTCATCCGGGGACGCTTTCGGCTCTTGAAATCCACACGTGCCTTGATATTGAACGCGACCGTTTGCTTCTCTGCATTTTGACAATCAGATCATGATGGGGGCGTCGAGGAGCAGTGCTCACCATGCTGTTCTTTGTAGAAGGTCTTGACGCGCTCGCAAGCACTGTCATACTGTCTGAAGGAGTTCTTGTCCTTGGTTGCCACGAACTCGGACTCTTCGTCCCAGAGCTTGCCCTTGAGGATGTTGACTGACCAGTCGGCCAAGGATCAGGGAAAGGTAACGAAACGCGAACGACTGCAGCCTAGACCCACCATGATCAATGGAATCGGAGACCGCGTCGAGGACGTTCCCTGATTGATTCAAAACCGGCATGGTGAGCTGAGTATGTGCTAAAGACGCAAGGGACGAGTAATGGGAAGGGATGGTTGTGTGGCAGATGGAGCCTCACCGAGCGTGCTTTATAACCCGGGACAAAATAAAACTAATGTCCCTGAGGCGCATAAGGTGCATAACGAAAGTACCGAAACGAATGCCCAAGGGTACCACTTCGGGCTCCGGTGCTTTCGCATTGTGACGCATCAGTGTGTGGAATCCGCTTTGGCGACCGGTTTTGTCAGCACGACGGTTTCGTGAGTGGAACGTAGCTCGTTCTCACCAGTCTTGTACCAGTCGGGTCTCTGCTAGCTCGAGGATCAGACGGGGGTATCGTGATGACATTTGTCATGTTGGTGGGACCAATTTGGGCAAGTGTTTTGCGTCCCCTGAGATCAAAAGATACCGCGGGCCCCAACGTCCCTTGGCGTCAGGTTCAGCGGCGTTTGTGAGTACGATAACAACGGCTGGTTGAATCGTGCAGGCGGGATACCGTGGCAATTAATACACGACCGTCGATAACGCCATTTGCCATCTTCCCTATATCCGAGCTGTACGGTGAGACTATCGTCGTGTGAAGCGATCTGCTCGGTTTTGTCCTGGTCAAGCTAACATACGACAGTCGGTTACGAGGAACATCACTGGCATGTGCAACACCTATTTATAGATTACGTTGGTAACGTTGGAGGAGACTTTTAACCGTTCGCGTTCAAAGGGCGCACACAACTGACCTGGAATCGAGAGTAACGTTATTGCCTAACGAGAGCTGTGATTGGAGAGTTGGTAGGAGGAGAGGAAGCTGATTCTTCCGCGGGAGACACTACTCCTCGGTGTCAGGACTCAGCCGACTAGCGAGTCCCTTCTGATTGCAGATGTCCATGCCATGACAGTACTCATGGATGTCGAGCGGCGTCGTCCAAGGTTCACACAGGATATGACGGACAGCGGACCCCGTCTGGGCATCAGGGTGGGAAATCGAATATTGATTGCTGACGTGACACCCCCAGTCGACCCTCCGAGGCGCGCTATCCTAGGGTAATCGCAACGTGCCCGCACGTTCAGCCGACAGGACCTGTGTCGATGCACTGCTCGCTCAATGGCGTATTGAGACCACTGGCAGAGGGATATGAGATCGACCCCACGGTGGGAAACTGACTCCCGTTTGGAACCGACGTCAGGGCACGTTCCCAATCATTGTCTGATTCCTTGGCTCTAGTTCACAGCGATGATATGTGGCGAACACAGGCGTGCCACGACTCTCTCACAGCCCTTCTGAAACATCACTGTCGACCACGCTAGCCATCTTACCTTTTGGGATTGGGAATGGGCCAATCGTCGAGATCAAGGTCGAGGCCCCGCCGAGTTTTAGCTTGCTGGCGTTTCAGAGACCTGGACTCGTGCTCCCAAGGTCGGGCAGCCCGGCGAAGCACACGTTCTTGCTGTGTACAGCAAATTAGTGGCTGATGACGTGGCCAAGCTTGATAGTGTCGCAGCCGGTGGAAAGCGGGAGCGACTGATCAAGATGTCTTGGGGTAACAGCGCCCTTAGTAACTAGGGAAAAAGTTCATGCCATGTGTGATCATGACAAGTACGCAAATGAGTAGATGAAGCCTTATGAATAAACTTCAAAAGGTCATCAGATGTCCTTTAACCATATTTGCTCGCAATCTCCGTAGCCACTTGATCGGTCAACAGGGGTGAGTTCGTTGGAACGAGAGGCGGGTCCGGGCAAAAATAGTCCAACAGTTTGAGTTGAGGGTTGACAGGTGAAGCTCCAGCTAAACAAAACAATAACAAAACAATTGAGCTTCCCGCGATCATAAAGGACATCACCAACAGCAGAGGTGATTTTTGTGACTGGAAAAAAAATTCCCTCAACATCGTCTGCGACAAAGCTGATGGTCCTTACTTTGTCTGAGATGTTCGTCAGCCAAGGTTCCACAACAGCCCAGACTCTGTACTTGACGTTTTTTTATCAATGCCTCCAGGTTTCTTTCAGATCCCTTGACTCATCGATGTCGTGGTTTTCATTGGGGCGCGTCGGTTATCCGAGTTCATTGTCGCCGGCCAGTGAATGAGGTAAACTTGAGATGTCATTGTACCACCGGCAGCATGTACAAGGACAGGACACACGGTCGAGGTGATCTGTCCTGAACATCTGATGATCTACAATGCAAGCATCAGCAAAATCTGAACCGAGCGAGTGTAACGTAGACTTGTTCTCTAGAGTCCAGACGCTGAAAGATCCCGGAGACCATGCATCGCCTGACTTTGAGTGCCGCCTCGACAGCGCGCGGAACCTCGCTGGGTTTGGTTCCGAGCATGTTGTCGTGGATCTACAAGGGCAATTGTTGAAAAAGCGAACATGACAAATCATTACGTAC
>JBBPQW010000874.1:0-12263 GCA_038092695.1 Boletus rubropictus | reverse complement strand
TGTGACCATCAAGTGCTATCGTTGGGTCTTACTAAATTGTCAGTATCGCACAATCACTTCTCAGCTACTACGCACCAGTCTTTGCCGACGACATATTCACTGATGGTACACCACCGTTGGGTTCAAAGGGTGAAAAAAAGGGGTATTTCGGTTCCAAGTCGTATGTGGAAAGTTGCCTCAATCACGTTTCCTCATTCTCAATATGGGTTGCAGTTGCCTCGTGTCTTTGGCGCCTATTATTATTTGAATCCCAACTATTAGGCGGGCAGGTGCGTTGCGTCTTTGGCGCTCATACTTACTCGGATCACTGCACTTTGTTGTGACAGCCAGGCAGGCAGTCAACACGAATGAAACCATCTCTGGTTGTCAAGTACTCATATCTTGACTGCAGGGCTCTGTTCACAATGAACACAGAATCCGCAGTCACAGGTGTATGTCGGTCAGGAAGCGCTCATACCTGATGGAACGTCCTCGACAAGGTGGGATCCATCACCGAAACTAGAACCACATCATGCTCGTGTCGGGCAGGTGGATGTCACACAAAAGTACGCGCCTCTACATCTCACGTACAAGTCTCATTGACGCTAGCGTATGCCTTTGGACGACCAAAGCCAAGAACCTGGAACATTATGGGTAAGCTGTATCACAAAGTCGACTACTATGGTGAGCTCGTACACTAATGCTGTATGTGGGGTAATGTAATCACCTCGCGTTGTCGTACTTTTCTTCCCAAGTCCACTTAGGATCATATTATAAGCAGATAAAATTTGACTGTCCGGTTTGCGTATTCTCGCAGAACATTGACACGTTCTAAACTGACGTCGCCTTGTGGATAGACCTCGAGAGACAGGAGGAACGGGAACAGTTTTGTCACATTGATCCTCAACTATTTGCGACTGGCCGTGTTGTCGATATCTGGTTTTCTCCCATGCGTCACCTCGATCGTGAAGAGAGCCAGGTTCACGCCCTAGTGTGCACAAAGTTGCATCTCGAATGTACAATCGAAGAGCGCATCAACAGCCTTGTCGCGACGTGGTCTTGGGAAGTGGGTCCACCTGTGCTGCATAGCACCAATGCCAGTACGTTGTGTGAATGGTGCCAAACACCACACCTGACAATGAGCTATCCGCTTCTTTTTTCGTATTATGGATTGGGCAGCAGACTGGCAAAGCCTGGTGCGGGTCACAGAAGATAGGCTCATTACACCTCTGTCCATGGTCGGATTTTCTGGCGCTCTCGTGACCTCACCTCACAATAATATTCTGGTGTTCTTTCGTGAGTCTCACTCGTTTCTAGCTTCCCCGGATCGTATGGTCGCATACACGGGGAAAAAAAAGAAACCCGTCTGGTCATGATTCTCATCGATAACTAACGCACCTTATGTTCCAACTCCCTCCAATTACCACGTACTCCACCTTTCGGTCCCGTTGGGGTTCGTCTCGCGGTGGGGGGCCTCGGCGCACCCCCTCATTTCTGCCAACGTTAGCAGGTATGAAAGGTTGGCTGAACCGACCCATCTATGTCTTTTTCGTGTGAGAGTCCACCACCACTGAATCGATCGACTGCGTGAAGAAACGAGAATAATACTTGCAATTGGTATTCTGGTCCGTGGTGAATACAAATGGAATAAAAATGAAAGAAAAAGCAGTGTGATATTTAAATCTACATCTTCGTCTTGTCATTCTGGCGAGCTCAATTATGTGTGAGCTTGTTAGGACGTATACTACAGCTAAACTCAAAGAACTGCATAGTCAATGTCCACATTATTGCGACTGGGAACAGTGTCTACACACATTGCGCCAATTCACCTGGATCCGTGTGTCCCATCTCCAGTACCTGCCCCGAAACACATCCACGATGGAAATGAAATCGAAAGGACGGTCCTGTCTGATTCTCGCTAATCTCATTCAATGAGTCCAATAAGTGAGCGACAGGAGGTACCCGTACCGTTAGACGAACCGTCTCCGTTGAGGGTTGCGATGAATCATTCATTTGCTGCACCTAATGACAAATGAGCTGTCACAACAACACAGATGATGACCAGAATGAGACGGACTGAGCCTGCTTGCGTTCGGTTTACAGCGGCTTGTCCGCTGCCAGAAGGATTTTTGTTGGGATCGCTGGGTTCAGCAGGCTTGGGAGGCAATTTCGGCTGTGACATCTAATGAGTACCTGCATACAGGCTCGAGGAGCAACCAACAATCGGTTTTCCAATATATTTCGCGACCGCTCGCTGAGATTATGCGTTAAACACGCACCATCCAATCATCTACCGAGAACGAACACTCACGCGCTTACGTTTGCCTGCAGCCATCTGTGAAGGACCCTCATTCGGGACGTGTTCTCTCACTGGCGATTGGGAATGTGATCGATGATCGGTAGACCAAGGCGACTCTCTGGGAATTCGATCAGGCTCATGCGAAGCTGAGTTCTTGTTACTCTTCTTAATCTTTGCCTGGAACCATTTTTTAAATCCTGGAATGCGCTGAGATGACCGTGCAGCATCGCGATATTCCCCCGAACGTGCTTCTGCAGGAGAGGTTACCGGTACAGGACCTCACAGATGTAACACAGCATGGGACGCACCCAGTGGCGGTCCCTCATTCTCGTGAGGTTGGACAGACAATGCCGGTGACGGTGGCTCCAGCAGAGTCAAGTACGGAGAGAAAAGAAGAAAGTAGTGGTCACCAACCTTGTCATAATCAAATTGAGCAGCTGGCGCACTAGATGGTACCTCAGCCTGTGCGATCATGAGCACTTGCCTCGAGCGAGTAAAGAAGGAACTCATACCTCGAGAAGATCACTATCCCCATCTCCATCGCGGGTCTTGGAGTGGTCGGGAATTGATTTCCCAGGTTCTTCCTGGTGTGCGTACAAAATGAGGGGTCAGTGCGACTCATTTCAATGGCGCGACGGCAAATCCTACTGGATTGGAGTTGTTGTCATGCCCGCCCGAGGTCGTAGGCCGCTCGTCTGGCTGTCCATTGTCACTATTGGATGTCCAATATGGTGCATCAATGCAGGAGATAGAAGAATGATCCAACATTGTGAATAGACAAAATGCTTACAGGGAAAGGACCATACAATTCCGGAAGAATATGTGCGAGGTCTCGCACAGCGACTGTCCCGTCATGTCGTCCAGTCGCCAGGTAGCTAGCATTTGGGGAGAGGGCGATTGAGTATATCAATTCACTCTCCTCAATGACAGAGTTAATCTGGGCAAGAGTTGATGCATCCAGCAACATGATGGAATACCATCCATGAGTAGCAATGGATTTGTCATTTGCTGCCAGAGCGACAGAGGCGACTGCGCCCACATCCAGAGTTGGCGACTCGGTAAACAAGCTTGATGTCCCTGTGGTCATTGAAAAAGACTTGATTTTATTGCGGCGTGTTGCTGCAAACAATTGCTGGCCATCGTTGGACCATACGAGGGGGGTGATTACAGAAAATGTGGTCATCATATCCTTGATAGTGATGAAAACCTCAGCAGTGTGACTGTCAAAAACTTGGATTGAACCTTCAAAGTAGGAAATGGCGATGTGCTCGCCATTCAGGGAGAACTTGACCCCATTGACTTTGCTAACATGTCGAAGGGGGCCAACAAGTCTCTTCCCCGTCCTAATATCCCAGATGCTCGCCCCTTTTTCGGTCCCAGCGGCGAACCTAGTTGAATCACTGGAGACGTCAACTGCGTTCACCTGGCATTCATCTTCCACCTCGACAACCTTTCCCTGGAGTTCTGCATCCCACACACTCGCGCCTTTGTGACACCCGCCTACAACCCAGTTGTGATCGCTGGACATGGCGTTCACGGGCATTCCTGTCTGTTTGCCGACCTCTTCACCATTTTCAAGACACCATCGTTGGATTCCATCACTATCCCCACCCAAAAGATACCTGCCATCAGGGTGGAATGCGATGGCCCACACCTTAGCAAAGTTGCCAGTATTGAGTACGATTGTCGGGCCTGCTAACATGTCAGCGTTGCACAATCACCCCTGAGAACTGTGACGCACTGGTCTTTGTCGATGACATATGCACCGGTGGTACACTGTTGTTAGCTTTGAAGAGTGGAGGTATTTCGGTTTACTGGTAGTGCGCAAAGTTGCCTCCACACGTTCTCCTGGGTGGAGCTCCGGATCGGCACTCGGGAGATGATGAACATATGGGCACAGCCACAGACAAGAGATCGTTGTACGCAATTTTTGCTACTTGGGGTTTTTTTTACCATGGCCTCCCCGTCCGCTGCGGTCCTGTTCACTACCAAAACTCCCTACGCCCTTCCTTCCCACAAGTTCATGATTCCACTTGACTGGAAGCGCTACCAACTCTCGCAACTCATCAACAAAGCCCTCACGCTCACAAAACCCATTCCATTCGACTTTCTCGTTCGTGGCGTAATCCTGCGAACATCCCTTGGAGAATGTCGTGCAGAACATGGGATCAGTGAGGTATGCTTCACATCAGGGAACAGTATGGATTGTGTGCACGACGACCCTTGTTGATGGACAGGATTAGGAAGAAACGCTCGAGGTCGAGTATTTCGAGTCGGTGCTACCACCACAGCGCATGACGACGCTTCCGCACGAGGATTGGACCTCCTCTATCTCGTGTCGTATATCCCAGTACGCTTCTTTTCCATGTATTCCTATCACACCTCAAACGCACCTCTTCTCAGACACTTTCTAACTGGCTCGTATGACGGTCACGTCCGTCTCTTTGATTACGCGCAGCAGCTGGTCCGGGACATTCCAGCGCACCAGGCACCCATCACATCTGTCTGTGTCGTCCCGTCCCCGACGTCAACTGACGACTCCGATGTGCTGATCGCAAGCGCCTCGCACGACCTGACGGCTTCTCTAACTCGTGTCTCGCTCGCACCCGACGCATCCCCGTCTTTTCAAACGCTCGCCTCACTCCACCTCCACACCTCCCCTCTGTCCTCCATTTCCCCTAGTCACACCGGATCCCATCTCCTTACCGCGTCTTGGGATCATCTCATCGGCCTCTGGGACACTGCCATCCCCGCGCAAGATGAAGTCATACCCGCGGAGGATCTGAATTCCTCTTCCGAGCGCAAAAAGCGGCGCAAGATTGCCAGCGAGGCTGAGGAGGGACGTGCAAAGCGCAAAGCCCCCACTACCGTACTCAAGTCCCACACGGCACGGGTATCCAAGGCGGCTTTTGCGTTCCGATCGAACGAGCGGGCGTATAGTTGTGGGTTTGACTCGACGGTGCGGACGTGGGACGTCGAGTCGGGTGTATGTGTAGATACGATCGTACGTCTTTCGTCCCCGTTCAAGTGACATGTGCAACGCCAATCTCATGCTGGTTCCCGTTTTACTGTCGTTTAGGCTGTTCCTGAACGACCAATGCTCGATCTGATAGTTATGCCTGACGGACACACCGTCCTCGCGTGCTCTACTGACCGGACTGTCCCCATCTTTGACCTCCGTTCGTCCTCTCTCGCGAGTACGGTCGGAACGCTGATGCACCCTGCCACGCCATCTTGTCTGGTCCACCCCAGCGCCGCACCGACCCTTTCCTCAAGGGTCGATGCCAACGAAATGATGCCGACCCCGAGCGCACCGCAAGTTTTCACTGGCGCTTACGACGGGATCGCCCGATTGTGGGATCTGCGAAGCCTCAAGGGCGCTGTCGCAAGTATCAAAGCGTGGGACGGTCATTCGAAAAAGATTTTGTGCGTCGATTGGGCAGGCGAGGTCGTTGGCGTGGGAGGAGAGGGTGGTGTTGAGATATGGCGAGTCAGTCAGGGGGACCGGATATAGACCGAGCCCGTGGGGGGGTCTCCCTGTATGGTGTTCACTTGTCGCCTTGACGAGATGTGTACAAACGGGGCATCCTGTGTGAAAAAAAAAGATAAAAACGTGGTTGTGAGGTAACTTTTGACAATTGTACGGGAACCGTCCTCGTGTTCTCGCTCTGCGAAGGAGACAGCGTACCTACCCTTCCTCGTTTCTATCCCCTTGGAGGCTTCGATATTTGACTGAACGCGGTACTTGGGTTCCCTGCACGAAGAATGGGTGGTATTCATCCGGACGTGAGTTCGCTTCTTTTGATAGAACGAACCGAGTGCGTATCTCACGTTTTCACCTCAGCGAACGGTCGTAAAAAAACCAACAAGGGTGCAGTGTCGTTCTTCGCGTTTGCATGCACGCAGGGAACTCATTTGAAACGTCATAACAGCGGTCGTCGTTGTGGAGCCCGATTTCGAGTCGCGGATCAAGCCATGGGGATCCAGGGGAACCAAGCCTGGTGCGTTCTCTCAAACGGATCGTCGCCGACAGCTCACCCGCACGTCCAACTAGACGCATCAAGCGACCGTTCTGTCCCAATCCTTTGGCCGTGTGATGTCGGTGCGCGCGTAATCCTTCCTCAGGCTTATCTCGCGAGGGTCTCATAAGTGGATCACCAGCCAACACCACATGGCAAGCGTAGCCTTTGGAGCAGATTCCGCGCGTGTATATGTCTTGGATGAGATACTCATCAGAAGACGGAGGACGTGGTGTTTTTTGATTAATGTTTTGCTGTATCGTGAGTCGCGTGTATGAGTTCGTACGTCCTTGCATCGCTGTCAGTAGTTTAAGTCGATATGTTTATCCATGGACGTTGTGTGCTGGGCTCGAGCTGACTAAGCCGGTTACTCCGCGTCACTGACGGAGGAACCTGACAAGAACCAGGTTGCATGTTCGGAGAGAACGTGAGTCGACCACACTTGCTTACATGTCTTGTTGGGAGAACCCACCGCAAAAGTGGGTTCTTGACTCGTCATACAGGTTGCTCGTCGTGGTCCGGGAGCCTGTTGTAGACGAAACCCGTATGTGACCGCAACTATTTGAGCCGCATACATTTTCACCTGCTAATACGAGCGCGACTTGGCTCTAGTTCCGGCGATGCATACATTCATCTCTCACCTTGTCGTGAGGGTACGATGCGAAGCTTCGAGAAAAGGTCATCGAGGCGGAAGGTAGACACGGAGCCGATGTCTCCCTAAATTCGCCTCTGGAATTTAATAAATGGGAGACAAGCGTCTTGGAAACGACTGCCTACTTCGAGCCAGTCAATGGAATCAAATTCTCCCAAAATGCGATGGTGATGGAACTACTGTCGACAAACCGCTCCACTCGCTTGGCCAACCACCATTCCATCTGGTATGAATGCACGTGGGTTTAATGCAGAATGTGTGTTCGTCGTTGACCGAGAGTTCTACAGCCAAGATACGACAAGCACTCGTACTGGCAAGTTCTCCGAGAGATACTCTTGGTAATATCATGAGGCAAGATCGACTGCTTGTCTGGGTCATCCATCATCGCAACGAGATCTTCTGCAGGGGAATAAGCGCCAAAGACATGAGGCGCCCTAGCCTTTATCAAGATCAAGAGAACGTGTTCACACAGCAAGTTGGCGTACCACACGAGTAAACTGAAACGCCTCGTTGTTTCGCTCCTCGAATCCAACGACAACGTACCGCCGCACCTCGTTCCACCACTTCAGTAACTCGCCATTTGACTTGCCGTGCTCTACGAAAAATGGGAGGTGTCCGCCGACCAGTGAGTGCTCTTTCTTCATATACGATTGGATGCAGTGTGTATAACATATTCATATTTTCTCAGCGACCGGTCGTGAGACCTGTTGAGCGACCAAAGGTTCGTTGTCGCTCGAGTTTGTATGCAGCAACTCATTAGATATTACAGCAGCGTAAAGCAATTGCCAAAGTCCCAGTCCGTGTTTTTCTGATCATCAAGTATATGCCGCTTATTTCCTATTAGGCACAACAGGCAAACGATGCATCTCAACCCACTGAAATTCATGTTACGGTGCGCGTACCTTCCTTGAGCCTATATCGTAAGGCTCACAGCGAATCGCATCAGCAACAGCAACAATCAAGGAATGCTACCATTTCCATCAGGATTCCCATGTGGATGCTTCCCGCATGTTGGTGTTGTCGTTTACGCACCATAGACGAAGACGGGACGCATTAAGCGAGGGCGTTTGGATATAATACGTAGCTGAACGAGCTCGTGTCTCTTTGCATCACTATTAGTAGTAAGAGTATGTATAACTCGAAGATGTGCTGTTGACACTTGGGAGATGCCTGGCGACAAGAACATCACTCGACGTCGCCGCACTCACATGTCCTTTCCTGCTATTCCTGTTTCAGACCTAGAGCGGATGTCCAACCAACTCCGGGATCTGTGGTGACAACAGCGACGGGCGACTGCGTTCATTTGTTCATCGCCACATTCACAACCCTCTACCGTCGCACACGACATCTTGGCTTGTCGATTCCCTATCCGCAGATAATACAAGTCGAGCAGCAGTTGGGCTCATAGCCATTCACTTCCTCCCACCATACGGGCACTCGAATCGCATCGACCGTCGCGAGCACTTAAACGACCAAGCCGTCGAAACCAAACCCCTTTCCCATCTTGGCGTTTGCTCGACACGTCTCTTCGATCGACTCGTGAAGTTCCAGGGCTGTTTACCACTAGGTTGCTCGTGTCAACGTATCCCGAAACAGAGACGTGTGGACCGTGGCTCGTCCTCATCGTTGCACTCTGTTGCCCTTATATGAGTGCAAGACTCGGCGACGAATTCACTGGCGTCGTGCCCTTGATGACTCTGCTCAAAATGGACTCGCCATGTGAATTCGGGATGGTACTTGACCTGTGATACAGTTTACTCATGGATCCGGGAACATGTCGTTGGTCGTCCACCTGGGGGCCATTGCTGACGTCCACTGAGCTCGTTTGTGAGCGCAACCATTTGACCCCTGGAGAGACACCTGCTGTCGATATAAACGTGGGTATGATGAGGTTTTAGTTCCGCTCGTCGAGAACATTCTTATCCGGTATAATTCCCTCCCTGATCAAACACACTCTACCTGGATCCAATGCAGATTTTACATTCGTTATGAACTGAGAAGATATGACGAACACTCGCAAGTCTCAGGGTAAGACCGTCCTTGGGAATATTATAGACCATGGTGTCGCTGATGTTGACTGCTTGTCTGGTCGTTGCAACGAGGTCACCTGCACAGGGGTCTGGATAGGAATAAACGCCAAAGACACCAGAAAATCAGGGATTAGGCCGGTTTGGGTCCAAGTTTGTCTGAGTTGGTCGCAGTATGGGTCGGTCGTGCCGCGTGTGGCTGCCGTTCGTCGGAACTTGAAATGCGGCAACGCCTGTGCAAGGCGCCCTTCGCATCGCCACGTCGCCCTTCGCACCACCACGTCGCTCTTCGCACCACCACGTCGCCCTCCCCACTTGCCTTTTCACCGTCCCGCTACTGATTAGCCATCGACGACAACGACGAGACCGTCTGGCCGTCAAGCACACTCAAGATTGCTCACAATTGTTCTTATTGCCCTCCTTGATCATCTGGGTCATCTCATTTTCTGACCAACGGAAAATGAAATGACCAGGCTTCTCAGGGAATACAGCAAGCTCTGCGTAACATGAGCAAACAACGGCGCATCGTTCTTTTAACCCTCGATTCCGACGAGAAGGTACCCCCGCTCCTAGTTGAATCATCTCGATAACTCGCCATTTGATTGTCCCTGTACTTGCTACTGCACGAAGAATGGCTCCCCGTGAACTCGCGAGTGTTCCCTGATAAATGATTAGATGCGGTGTATCTAACATGTCACTACAGAGAACAGTTTTATGGCGTTATATTCGGACATTTATTCTGACCGCGTTCCAATCGCTGACCAACGCATTCCAATCACTGTCCACCACATTCGATACTGTGCACACCGTATTCCATTCACTGTCCACCGCATCCCAATCACTGTCGAATGCATTCCAATTCCTGTCCGCCGCATCCCAATCGCTGTTCTCCACATTCCATATTGTGCAAACCGCGTCTGAGCCATGTAGTATATAAATCGTGCGCTGCACGCTGCATTCCAAGTTATTTATGAAGTGGACTACTCGTTGATGGTAGAATATACATAGTGTGGGTACAGATAGGCTCTTGAATACTCGGTAGATAACCTGGGACGCGGTGATGGAGCGAGTATACAATATGTATTATCCTCAGACGAGGGTTCTGACTGAATAACATGAGCTACAATACGCATGAATTACCACACAGCTGGCGAACATTTTCATTTTTGAGTGAATGACAGGAATGGTTTCTGCTTTTGCGAGACCTGGTAGTGAAGAGGCGGACACGATCTTGGTTGTATAGTCCTCGATACCGGGCGGGGTGGGTGGTGATGCCTATTATATGACGCTGAAGACGTCGACGGCGTATATGACGGTGAGGGGGTGGTGGGAGGAGTCAAGTACGCCACTAACGGGTTCGGAGCGGGGAAGACCGGTTTGGGTGGCGATGGGTACCACTGCCCGTATGACGGCAAAGGACTCGTGCTCGATGACGCTGCGAAGAGGTTGGCAGTCGGTGGTGGCGTGGTCTTCTTCACTGATGGCAGGGTGTAGGTAGGGTAAAGCCCGGGACCGACAAAGTCCTTGCGAATCATCTCTTCGAACTCTGTGAGAGTGATGGGTGCTGTATTGAGGGATGTCAGGTGAACATAGCGCTCGAGCAGTCATATCAACACGACAGACCTGGAATGGAAGCTAGGAGGACCCACTGGAGGTTAGGGGCATGACACATGGATAGGTAGTTCCCTGCGACGAGTCAACAGGGGCGTGTACTGACTTGACCGGTTGTTGTGTGGAAATGAAAAGTGCTCACCGGATGGAACAGCCACCTACCCAGCCGCGTTCGAGATAGTAGTCCAGCGACTTGATACCGCATAGACACTGCTTACCAGTGATCGCATCAGCAAGAATCAAGCAGTGCTACCATTTCCATCAGGATTCCCATGTGGATGCTTCCCGCATGCTGGTGTTGTCGTTTACGCACCATAGACGAAGACGGGATTAAGCGAGGGCGTTTGGATATGATACGTAGCTGAACGGGCTCGTGTCTCTTTGCATCACTATTAGTAGTAAAAGTATGTATAACTCGAAGATGTGCTGTTGACACTTGAGATGCCTGGCGACAAGAACGTCACTCGGCGTGATCTTGGCTACATCCACTGAGCTCGTTTGTGAGCGCAACCATTTGAGCTCTGGGTAGACACCTGCTATCGATATAAACGTGGGTATGATGTGGTTTTAGTTCCGCTTGTCGAGAACATGATCAAACACACTCTACCTGGATCTAATGCAGATTTTACGTTCGTTACGAACTGAGAAGATATGTCTCAGGGTAAGACTGTCCTTGGCAATATTATAGACCATGGTGTCGCTGATGTTGACTGCTTGTCTGGTCGTTGCAACGGGGTCACCTGCACAGGGGTCTGGATAGGAATACACGCCAAAGACACAAGGCGCTCCCTGACCTATTTTGAGAACAAGGAAGCGTGTTCATACAGCAAGCTCTGCGTAACATGAGGAAACAGCGACGCATCGTTCTTTTAACTCTTGATTCCGACGAGAAGGTACCTCCGCTCCCACTTGAATCATCTCGATAACTCGCCATTTGATTGTCCCTGTACTTGCTGCTGCACGAAGAATGGCTCTCCGTAAACCCGCGAGTGTTCCCTGATAGATGATTAGATGCGGTGTATCTAACATGTCATCGCAGAGAACGATTTCGGGGTCTCTTGCGAAACGAGCGGTTTGTTTCTCCTCGAGTCTGTATGCAGCAACTCATTAGTCGTTATAGCGCAAATCGCGTAACATGGTTGTTGTTCGCCTGGGTGTTGGGGAAGTGAACATAGTGCGTCTTATTCTGATTAGTATTTACCAGGTCGTGGTTCATCTCCTTTTAGAGGCAACAAACGAATGCTGCATCTCAACCATCCACCGCGGGGGTCAAATCCACGATTCCCAAACTTTTACTTGCACTTGTAAGGCGAGGGTAGTCTTGCCTGACCCTCACCAAGGTGGTCTACTGCGTGCCCTCCATCATGTTGCCTACATGGACGTGGTGTGTTAGGACCAGTATTTCTTTTCCTTTTTCGATCTCGATGTCTTCCGTCTTGATTCCCTTATGTTATCTTGATATCCAGTTCAGATTCCTTTGTGCGACTTGCAATTCTGTCTCTCTATATAAGACCGGTGTCCTACTCATGTATTCCCCACTTTCGGAATAGTTACTCGTTCGTCAGAATTGTGATTCACTTTGGGTCGCCTCAGGTCGTTGCCTAACATGATGTCCGTTCGGGTATAGAAGATGGGATGCATCGACCCGGGTGATTTGATGCAATAAATTCTGTGCT
>JBBPQW010000873.1:0-12278 GCA_038092695.1 Boletus rubropictus | reverse complement strand
CTGTACCGATGCCATTATCGGGTCCCACACAAGCCCCGGTATGAGAGCGTAATCAGGACCTGGCTCGGTGAATATCATCACTATATCTCAGCCCGGTCCCTCCCTTTTTTCGTCTCATCGCTCCCATCCCCACCCATGGCAGCCCTGCGTTCTGCATCTGCTCTCAGACTCCCTTTCTTCTCTGTTCCGAGGCGCACCCCGTTCCATGTGCGGCGTCTCGCGACCACCAAGGTCCCCTCGCTCCTCGACCCCCTCGACACCTTCACCGACAGGCACATCGGTCCAGACGATCATGAGACCTCCTTCATGCTTTCTCAGCTCGGTTATGATTCTCTTGACGCCTTCTTGTCTGCCACTGTCCCCACAGCTATCCGTGTGCCCGCCACCACCATCAGCGATGCCTCCATGCCTGCGCTCAGTGAGTCTGAGCTCCAGACCCGCGCAAAAGCCCTTGGGAAGCAGAACAGCCAGTTCAAGAGCTACATCGGCATGGGTTACCACAATCCTGTCGTTCCTCCTGTCATCCTCCGAAACGTGAGTCTTCCGCCTCCGCCTCCGTGTCGCCTGACTCGGTTACAGGTCATGGAAAACCCTGCCTGGTATACTCCGTACACGCCGTACCAGCCAGAGATAGCCCAAGGTCAGTTCTCGCAACCCCCTTCCCTTTTTAGGTCTGATTTCGGTAATAGGCCGTCTCGAGTCTCTTGTCAACTATCAGACAATGATCATGTCATTGACGGCCATGGACATCGCGAATGCATCCCTGTTAGACGAAGCAACCGCTGCGGCCGAAGGCATGGTCATGGCTTACGTTCATTGCGGCCAGAAGCGCAAGTCTTTTTTGGTCGATAACGCTGTTCTTCCACAGACCATCGCCGTTCTCCGCACCCGCGCCAAGGGCTTTGGTATCCGCCTCCTCGTCGGTGATGTCAGTACAGCCCTCAAGGACCCAGAGATATGCGCCGACCTCGCCGGTGTCTTACTTCAATACCCTGATGTCAATGGGCAGATCTCCGACCATCGGGAACTTGCAAGCCAGGTTCACGCCAGTGGTGCACTTGTCATCTGCGCCACAGATCTTCTGGCCTTGACCTTGCTCACTCCACCTGGCGAATGGGGTGCTGACATCGTCTTGGGCAATTCAGCGCGCTTTGGTGTACCAGCAGGCTACGGAGGTCCCCATGGCGCATTCTTTGCCGTCACGGAGAGTCTGAGGAGAAAGATGCCCGGTCGGTTAATTGGCCGGAGCAAGGACACGATGGGAAACCCGGCATATAGACTAGCTTTGCAGAGTCAGTAACCTTGGTTCCACATTGAATGATGCCTCACGTTCACGATTAGCTCGAGAGCAACACATCCGTCGAGAGAAGGCGACCAGCAATATCTGTACTAGCCAGGCCCTTCTCGCAAACATGGCTGCCATGTATGCCATCTACCATGGTCCAGCTGGTCTGACGCGAATTGCGAAGAAAATCCACCTGTTCACCCAATTGCTTCGCGCCAGCGTCGAGCGTCTTGGTTTCGGAGTCGTCAATGACACCCACTTTGACACGTTGACAATTGATGTGTCTCCCGTCTGCAAGAATGCAGAGGTTGTCCACGCTGCAGCTGCTCTCAAGTTCATCAACCTTCGGAGAGTGGACAGTTCGCGCGTCGGTGTCACTCTTGATGAGTCTGTCGCTTATGAGGATCTTAAAACACTGGTCAGCATATTTGCTACGGTCGCCTCGGGACCTACAGAGGTCCTTTCCAGTATTCCCGAGGTCAACACCATAGCCATCCCTTCGTCGCTTGTCCGCGTCTCCGAATTCCTCCATCATCCCGTGTTTAATTCGTACCACTCCGAGACTGAGATGCTTCGGTACATTTTTCATCTTGCATCCAAGGACCTGTCACTCGTCCATGCCATGATGCCCCTTGGCAGTTGTACCATGAAACTAAACAGCACCTCCAGCATGATCCCCTTGACCTGGCCAGAATTCGGTGGTGTGCACCCATTTGCACCAGTTGACCAGGTAGGGGGGTATAAGCAAGTCATCAAGGTATTTTCGACTCTGTGACTCGTGATTTAGAGAGTGACGGTGCGCACAGGAACTCGAGGCAGACCTCTGCAAGATCACTGGATTCCACTCGTGCTCCGTACAACCCAATTCAGGTGCTGCCGGCGAATACGCTGGTTTGACCGTCATTCGCGCGTACCACGAGTCACGCGGTGAGGGTTACCGTGATGTATGCTTGATTCCCTTCAGCGCTCATGGTACCAACCCTGCTGTATGTTGGATTTCTGTGCAAAAAGGGATTATCGAGCTTACATCATTGTTGTAGTCCGCTACGATGGCTGGATTGAAAGTTGTTCCTGTCAAAACGCACACAGATGGAAATCTTGATCTCACCGATCTCAAGGCGAAGGCCGAGAAGCACAAGGACAACTTGGCCGCATTCATGGTAGGTCCCACTTTCCCACACCTAACAGCTACCCAATCCGGAGGCCCGTAGATCACCTACCCTTCGACATTTGGTGTGTTTGAGGATGGGGTTGCAGATGCATGCAAGATTGTCCATGAGAATGGCGGACAGGTATACTTGGATGGTGCAAATTTGAATGCTCAAGTTGGCTTGACGAACCCTTCCGTTTGCGGCGGAGACGTGTGCCATCTCAATCTCCACAAAACTTTTGCGATGTAGGTGTGTATCATCACCGTCGTAGATGCGTCTCTAACCATGCTATTAGTCCTCATGGTGGTGGAGGACCTGGAGTCGGGTGAGCGACAACAGTCAGTCCAGTACTTGATATCTCATCCACCCTTCTTAGGCCCATCTGTGTTGCTGAGCATCTTGCCCCATTCCTTCCCTCTCATCCGCTCGTCCAGACTGGTGGAGATAAAGCGATAAGCGCAGTTTCCGCCGCGCCATTTGGAAGTGCTTCCATCCTTTTGATCTCCTGGGCCTACATCAAGATGCTAGGCGGCAATGGACTGTCCCGATCGACCATCGTCGCACTCCTCAATGCAAACTACATGGCCCAAAGACTCGCAGGACACTATACCATCCGGTTTAAGAACACTAACGGCCGAGTTGCACATGAGCTATTGATTGACCTCGCAGAGTTTGATAAGACTGCTGGTTTGAAGGTTACGGATTTCGCCAAGAGGCTGCAGGTAAGTAGATCTAATCTATCGATTGTATTGATGAAGCTGAATCATGTGTTGATGAAAGGATTATGGATTTCATCCACCAACTTGCTCGTGGCCCATTTCAACATGCATGCTTATTGAGCCTACTGAGTCAGAGACACTTGACGAGATAGACAGGTTGGTTGCATCATCTGGAGCCCATATTCATGACACATCGTCTTGATATTTCACGCAGATTTTGTGACGCCATGATTCAAATTCGCAAGGAAGTCGATGATATTATTTCAGGCAATCAGCCCAAGGGCAACAATCTCCTTAGAAACGCTCCTCATCCACTTTCCGTTATCGTCCTGTCCGATAAGGAATGGAATCGGTGCGTCTTTACTTCACAATGACCGATAATATTGATAACCCCTGCTGCAGTCCATACTCTCGAGAGGAGGCTGCTTACCCCATGCCCTGGCTACGAGAGAAGAAAACCTGGCCAACGGTCTCCCGTATTGATGATGGTGGGTACCTCACACATGCACTTTTTCGCACTTTCAGCTGACCGATGTGGTTGAAGCTTTTGGTGACCTCAACCTTGTCGTAAGTTCAAAAGTTTTGGTGCCATCGGGTTTTCATTACTGATTTGATGTTCCTTCAAGTGCGACTGCCCCTCAGTGGAGGAGCTGGCATCATTATGAGTGTATTTTCTTTCTAGACATCATCCCGGACTTCTTTAGGTTACATAGCGGGTTTCCACCTCATTGCACGCGTCATGTTCAACCACACGCTGTGATACCACTTGCACTGTACTTGCCACCAACAATCAACCTGATGGCATTTAGACGATTAATGATTATTCTATCTTCGTATCCATCAACTCTATGTCCCCCTTGGCTTGATAATAAACCCTCCAAGGTCAGTAGGTAGACTCTCCCACAGTTCGGGCAAATACCGCTGTAGGCGCATAGCGACCTCGTCCTGCTGGTTTGTCCTCGTTGCAAATGTCAAGAGTACCTGAGCAGTCGCCGAGTTCGGTTTGACGTCCTTTTGATTCTTTCCCATCTCCAGACATACCATCTTGACAGCGTCGTTCAACATCCCATTCCGACACATGCACTCCACGTGCGCGTTCCAATTACCCTGGTTGAGAAGGAAGGCGCGTTCGGAGAGCTTCTTGATTACTTGTTCCGCGAGTGGCCACGCATTGGCGTGACCGCAAGCATCCAAAATGATCGAGACGCTCGCGTGATCGTACATCTCGCTGATGAGGAGTACCTCCCAGATTCTGTAAGCTTCGGCGAAGAGACCGACGCGCTGGTATGCGTCCATCAGCTGATTCCAGAGGAGGGTATCGGGGGTGATGGACGGGTCGAGGGTGAGGTGGTCGTGTACTCTGCGGACAGATGCCGCGAGTCTGAGGGTATCTCCTTCGGAGGCATCTTCTGCGAGCTTGGCGAGTCGCCTGAGCAGGGATGCGTAGACATACGGGGTAATTTCAACCCCTGATCGGCGCATGTCTTTAACGATCTCAAAATAGTGCCAGATGGGTGCCGAGGCAGGTTCATGGTCAAAGGAGAGGCGGGACAGGACGTAGAGGATCCACCGGTATCCTTTGACTCCGACATTTTTTGGGTTTTCATTTCCCATCACCTTTCTGTACGCCTTGATAGCGTCGTCATAACTAGACGAAGAACGCATGGCGATGACGACAAGTGAGGCGATGGCGACGTGGCCATCGGGTTTGATCTCTCTGGCTTCCATGTCCGCAAGAAGATCTACGGCGACTTGGCAATACTTTTGCACGTCGACTGAGTTTGCCAAGGCACGCAGGAGAGTCCCGTACATGTAAGCATCGGGCCCTAGCGAACGCTGACGACCAAACTGTCGTGTCGTGCTAGCATTGGAAGACGATGGTGGATTAACATGAGAAAGTTCTCGATAAAGCTCTAGTGCTTGGTCTATCGGTCCATCGTCGTGGCTCCGGAAGGCAGAATCGCAAAGAGCAGCAACGAGAGGTTGGACGAGAGGAGCATCCGGGGTCAGTCCACGTAACCTGGACTGATGATAGATTGAACGAGCACCGCTAAGGTCATCTGCCTGGACAGCATTGCCGACCAGAATTGACCACTGCAAAGGACCAGCTTTCATCTGCAACGCCTCTTCCACGTACTCCAAATCGGCGACCTGGCGACTGGAGCGTAGCATGATGGTAAGGGTATGCGATGTCACCTTGTATCCTTCCTTTCGGAAATCCTCGCATAGCTTGACCGCTGATGGGACACCACACTTTTCAACCTCATTCTCCAGACTCTCCTCCCATTCCGCTTGGACGGCATTCGATTTGACGACGCGTTTGCTAAATCGTCTCTGGAACGCTTCCTTCACCTCGGCAGCTTGTTGGGGCTCGTTGAGTTTCATGAAGCCTTCGAAAAGCATCTCTGCGAGGCTTTCGTCGTAGCGAAAGGAATAGTTCTCTATTCGATCGAAAGCATTGTGGAACTCGCTAACGGAAGCACCCGAGTTGAACAACGCCCTGAAGAATATCCTAAAGGTATGGCTGTTGGGTTTGCGTCCCGAGTGAGCCATTTTCGACATGGCATGTCGTATGACTTTGGGTTGACCATTGTCCGCGCAGTATTCGAGAAATGCATGCCAATGCTCGAGAAAAGGTCGGACGTTTCCTGGCTTTTCGTGCATTCGGCTGAGCCAGTTGAGGAGGGTCTGGACATTACCGTTCTTCATCAACCCTTGCAGGATATGGTTGTGAACGTCTGCATCGACACGAAGACCACACAGAGGTGTTAGCTGTCCAAGTACGCTCTCGACCAAGGCCAAATCCTGTTGCCTGGCAGAGACAGCAAGTGTGCGGAGAATGTGCATAACTTCATTCACCGGCAATGCAACTTTGTCGATGGAGCTGTCCGGTAGAGTGTCAAGCACTTGGTTGATGTGAGAATGGATTGCGGTCAGCTTGTTCGATGGAGTCCGTGGTACGTCACCAGAAATGCTGGTGGGGGTGGCGGAATGATGTGTATATCTCATATGTGTTGTGATTAGCCATCGCCTGATGTCTGGGGTGACCACGGTCCGTTGCTTGGTGGTGCAGTAGCTGACCGAACGGTGAACGCTGACAGCGATCCGCTCCAGTTGAGAAGTGCGGCAAAAGGACATTCATGCGCACAGACGTCGTCTACGCGTCCTGGTAAAGCCTTGAGCGGGTAAAGCGTGCAGCTCCTTCTACAGAGACAATACCTGACAGTGCTTGACGAGGACGCCTTGGGAAGAGCGCATTCGTGGGAAACGACGGGTTCATGCAGACACGTTTCGGTTACTCCTTAGACTACAAACACCACCATGTCCGAAAAACTCAGGGAGTTCTTGGACGTGCCCCAACAATTCATCAAGGATGGGAACCAGGTCTTCCATACTCTCGATTCTTGCAGAAAACTGTCGCTCACTTGGTTCTATAGTTCCTCACTCGCTGCACAAAGCCTTCGCAAAAAGGTACTCAGTCTAACTTCTCTCTCCCCGAGCCAATCATTTGAGTGTTCTTTTCAGAATTCACTCAGATCTGCAGAGCGGTCGCAATTGGCTTTGCTGTCATGGGATTTATTGGCTACTTTGTCAAACTCATCCATATTCCAATGTAAGTATCGCCTCTGCCTCAGCCTCATACCGGTCTGAAATACTCCTCAGAAATAACATACTGGTGTGCGTATCCTATCATTATTCATGTTAAATATCATATTGACTTGATGGCGATAGTGGTGGCGCATAGTTTATCCCCACTTTATGCACCTGTCCTGGGCTTCCTGCCGCAATACTCGATCCCTTGTTTCACTCTCTCCCTACATCAATGACGACCTCTGTTGCCAGGTTCTGCACTTGCCTCAGTGGTGCAATGTCGCTCATCGTCTGTGTGATGGGTCAACGAGTGACGAATGATGTGTGCCTTGTTTCGCGAGTGAAGGAGCGGCGCATCAAACAACAGCTTCACACCGTCGCGCAGGGTTCTCTCAGTGTTTCATCAGAGAGTCCGGTCGACGCCAACGTGGAATCGGACCTTGAGGCAGCTCTGGCGCTTGGTACTTCCAATTCAAGTGATGAGCTCGAACGCTTTCGCCCGTTTATGACGGCCGTCCATAAAGATGTTACGCCCTGTGTCATGATATTAAGACTATGAACGCCTTAGTAAGACGACAACGTGCCTCTCGCAAGCCAAAGACGATGAAAGCCCCAAGTGGAACTAAAACCAAAAATGAGTGGCGTGAGTGAGGCAGTGATGATCGGGCCCCACGAGCAGCTGGCAGCATATATGTCACCTCTGCTTGCGCGTCGCCCAAGAAAAGTATCGCAGAGCTTGATTCTGTTTGTTAGGAGCAAGTCCCGGGATGAGGAGGACTTACGTGAGAGTGACGCATGAGTAGAGGCCGAGGAGGCCAACGCGAAAACAGAGTGAACGTGACGGTGACCGAGCAGCGAGTGGGAAGGACGTCTTGACGGTCTTCCATTGACGGTAGTATTTGACGGTCATGACGGCTTGCATGATCCGTGAAGAGAAAGATAGAGGCACTATCGCGGGAACATACCTTCTAAAGCAAGGATTATGACCATCACTGCGGCGCAGAAGGACGGAACCACGACAGCCCTGCACGTAATGGCACTCAGCTTGGAACCGCAAATTGGCACAGGTCAACTGACGGACGACCTATTTCAATGATGCAATATAGCCCATTTGAGTGCACCGACTGCGGTCGTGACGCGACATGCTAGGTCAAGGTTTAATCCGGCCAGTCCAAAAACGTAAAACCAACACTCACAGTCCCAGCGCCTACCGAAAAAATGACGAAAACCAGATAAGGCGAGCCAAACACCTAGCACAAGGCATAAGATCCATGATACCAAGCTCCCACACGGACTCTCACGTACCACAAATAAATACAGTATCCGAGGAATGCGGCTGAGGATGGTACACTGTGAACACTGCAGCGTCGTCCACGCCTGCAAGACAACATCAGGGTCTGCAAGGACGGTTGACTGAGTCCTCACATGAACAACAATCGCTAGTCCGGCGACGACTGCCCTGGTAACAGTTGCCCAAACTTAATGGTTGTTGCAGTCACCAAAGAGATGCAACGCACATCGGAGCTGCTCCATTGATCATGCTAGCTTGCACCATACACATTTCGAGGTGTCGTTTATCATCACCATCCCCAGCATATAGGCTGTCCTGGCGATGAGTCGTATCGCATGCACAAGTAGTCCCGTCACTTACTACAGACAGTAGATGATTGAGTATACGATCCAGGTGACGCAGAAATTGATGATGGTCGGATGCCACGTAACCTTCTTATACACCGAGGCAGTCAAAACTACAACTGGAAGCCCAATCTGCCCCCCACCAATGAGCAGAGCAAGATACACAGAGGTAAAATGTCGGAGATCAGGTAAATACAAGTTGTCTACTCCAAGCCGTGGTAAGTGTTACACAACTAAGATGCCTCAAAGTGCGTACCTGGCATTATATTTCAGGGACGGTGGATCGAAGCGATAGACCCAGAAAATGTATGAGATCGACAAGGGAGAGGAGCGACGAACCGGTGTCTCTGTTATAGCACCTTGTGTAGACGTGTCATGAGGAGCATAGGTCAAGTCCCGGATGGGCCCGCACAAAAGTGCACCCCAAGCAGACCACCCTGATAGGATATATAACCCATCGCCTGGTATCAACTCACCGGGTCGCCACGCAGATCCTCATAGATCTAACATCGATAATAACCACATTGACCGGAAATGAACAGACAGCCGACCTTAGAATAGGAATATTCAGCCGCAACAACGTGCATTCGTTTCAAGTTTAGATAAATGAGCGATAGCACGAAGCAAGATAAAAAGAAGGCACGGCAAGGGAACATGCGCCGTACATGATGAATTTGCTCCTCTTCATCGATCATCGAGCATCAACAAGTAAAAGGGGAAACCGCGACGATGGCGGTGCGAGTTCGACAGCTGGAACAAATTGCGAATCCGGCACACCATACGTCAGTATCCCAGCTATTTTGTTGCCATTCTCCGTGGGCGTAATCTCGGCCGTCCCGGGGACGGGTGGCAGGAGACCCGATATGAGCATTTGTGTCCTCGACAGGCATTCCGACGCACTGTGATCCAGGTCATGTCTAGCAGGATCAGTCAACTATGACAACGCTAGGATGTTAGTGGACTATTCTTATTACACAGAACAAGATGGACAGGACATACGTGTGATCGGAATCGGTCGATTGCGGGTTCCAAAGCTATCATATCTGCATTTTCCCATTTGGAGCCAATATGGCGGAGGAATGCGAGGTCATACAGCACTTGGGGTACGCCCACAGTGCGTCCGTTATCAACACTCCGGACAAAGGCGGCCGAAAAATTAGCGATCACCCTTTGTGGGATGGTCATCAGATATGACTGGTGATGACTCATACCAAGGTTATGTATGGAAGAAGAGAGCAAGTATAGACATTCCATCATCGGCGGAGATGGATGTGTACACATTGGTCCTTTACCAGAATTAGCATACTAGAGGATTCAACAGCAAATAAATATCGTACCAGGGGTTGTCTGCCATATTGTTGCGTTGCGGAGGTAACACGACATCGACTTGGAAACGACATACTCCTCCCAACATAACATGATTTGTTCAGATAGTGCGTTCATCTCCTCTCGAAAGCCTCAAGAACACGACGTGAATACTTTCCAGAGCAAATATATTTTGGCAACTCACTTGTTATCACACCCTGACTACACCCAATATTGCAAACGAAAGATGAAGCAGAGAGTTCTTTCGCTATGTGAGCATAAAAAACAAGTCTGCTGATCGTGGTGTCGATGTCTTTGGAAGAGGCTTAGATTGAAGCGGGACATAAAACATTTAACTTGCCAAGACTAGCCATGAGCTCTTCGGAGGTAACTTTGAGTGTGGATGCCACCCTGACACACAAGGCTTGCGCTTCTGGATGATACGCTCCGGTAAGGTCGATGACCAACCTCCTGAAGCAAAGGAAAAGCAAGAATCGTAGTAGAATCGAAAAAGAGCGACGTACTGGTTGCTTTCGTCTTCCGCAAACATCCCCGATAGATCGTTCTGCAACGAAGCGGCAGCATCTTCCAGGGTTCGTAAGGCTTTGTGCAGTCGTGGAGCCCTCCCCTCAAGTCGCCGAGTCAGTGCCGTCTTGTATGTGTGAAAGCTAGGTTCGGAGGATGAAGGTCCAGGCTGAATGACCGGTAGGGAACAATACAGGTTGCAAAGCGGCGAGAATATGTCTGGGTGATGTGAGTATCGAGTTATCTACGAGTCCTAGATGGTTTTCGCACCCTCGTTGTCAGATTCTAGAGACCCGAGTTCTTCCAAGAACTCTTTCTCTGCACGCGCGAGTACCGCCTTCCAAATGCCCGTTATCCGAGTGCTGAATACTTCATCCAGAAGCTCGGTGAGGTTGCCCACTTCAACCACATCGAGGCCCGAATGTACCAACCATTTCCGCAGTGATGATCGGACCTTCCAAATGGCACTCACAACATCGAGCGAGGCAAGCCACTTGTCGAATGCGCCACGGAGATTTGCTGTGGTGTGATCAAACCAACCACCCAGCTTATCACGCAACGCTTCCTGCGGAAGTGAAGACGAAACAGATGTCAGGTCAACAAACGGTCGGTATGCTCGGATATTTGCAGGCAGGAGAGAAACATAAGTAGATGAGGGAAGCGAGTTCAGAACTGCTTGAGTGTTTAAGGGCAGCTCAGCAGGGAGATTGGCTGAGGGGGCAGATGAAGATTCAGACTGTATGCTGCCCAATACACTTGCAGCAAGAGAGCGTGCCGAATCAGAAGTACCAAAGACTGCACGGGCAGTGCATAGTGTGCGTGAAATCGCCTGCAAAGTCGTTCTTGTCGAATTCTTCACAGCAATCGCAGCGATCTTGGCAGGAAATTTATTTGCCCTTCCGGAGACCTTTTGAGCTTCTTGGGCAGCACCCTTGACTGACACGCCATTGCCGACTTGTTTGGGAATATCAAGACTCCTCGCAAGTAGATCATTTAGAGTTCGTGTCCGTTGGGAAAGGAAAATCGTCAAGGTCTCCATAAGTGGTCGAGAGTCGAGAACGTGCAGCGTTATAAGGGTAGCACAAGTTTCCTGAGTCAAAAGAGGTTATACTGAGAAAAATGAGGGGGAGAATGGACGACGGACTTCATATGTCTTATCATACAGCCTCAGAGACAACGTTGCCCGGTGTATGATCTGAGTACGGAAGTGAGATACGGCCTCCCATTGTCGCTGAATTACAGGGAATTGCTCCTGCGGGAAAGCTTGTCAGAAGACGTTTGGTAACTTGAGTTAGCGGCCCACCAGTACATCAATACCGTGCTGCGTCCAGCTCTCATCATCCTGAGCGTCATCACGAATAAAAGCTCGATGAACGACGCGCGCGAGGAGGAACAACCAAGCAGCTTGAAAGTATTTCTCCTGTTCAACCAATCGCCATAAATGCTCTGGGGCATCCAGGAGTAGTTTGATGTGCGCAGAAAGTACCTGCAACATCTGCAAGTGCGAATCTGGATACTAAGGCGGTTAAGACACGCTAGCAAAGAAGGTCGCACCAACTCACCGTCCTTTCCGCCGGACGAAACATGATTCTGGATGTTAGGCGCCCTTTGAGACCGGATTGCCGTCGTAGTTTCGTTTAGTGCTTCTTTTACGCGCTTTGCGGACGCTGTAATGGATATGATTGAAGAGGAGGCTTGAAGTAGATCACGATATCGTTCCCTGCGCTTTCGAAGTACCGTCAAAGAAGGGACAGATCCCAAACGTTTCCACGCACCCAACCATGATTCGAAGGTCTTCCTGCTTTGCCTCGGCATCAGCCCTAATTGTGAATTTGGTCAACGGGTCCAGCGCTAGTGAGACACACTGTACCTCAGCTGGGCTTGTCTCGCTTTGACCTCAGCTATAGTGCATTTTGCAAAGAGTTCATCCGGTTCAATGTCTACAACGTCGCCATGAGATTTGCTGGAAGCAAAACTGCCGGATTGTGAGATCGCCCGGGACAACTTGCTTGCTGGTGGAAGAAGCGCCGACGCTGGTGACCGTAAGGGTTCCAATGATGCTCTGGG